>CAUYQG010104030.1:0-25929 GCA_963574415.1 Tarsius wallacei
TTGACAGTTTGGGTTAATTCTGTGTTTTGGTCTTCGAGCTCTGAGATTCTTTCTTCTGCTTGGCTAATTCTGCTTTCCATGCTTATTAGTTTGCTATTTATTTCCATCACAGTATTTTTTACTGCTGTTATTTCTGTTATAAGCTCCTTCCTGTTTTCCTCTTGCCTCTCAATTTTTTAATTTCTCTCCATTAATGTCTTGAGGTCTGGGTTGTTGCATGTGACCATTCATTCTGGGAGCTCTTCATTGTTTGTGTTCTGAAGTCTGTTTTCTCAGTGTCTGACCTCCCAGGGATTTGTGTGAGACCTATATGCTTCTTGTGGTTTTTCTTCATTTGCACAGATTTTTCCTCTTTATTTTCTCCCCCCCCAATCTTCTTTAGTTCTGTTGTTCAGGGTTGGAGGGGTTCCTTTTACTTCTGTTTGCTCAATCTTCTATTCTTCCTTATGTATATTCTCTTGCTTTGTTCAATTCTAGAGCTGGACTGTAGGTTGGGGTGGTCCTTCTTGCACTTTTGAGACTTAATTAATGGGGGAATTGTGATTCAAAATCTATCTGCAGATCCCAGTATCTGCCGACAGGTGTATGGATAATCTGGAACCCACTTCCCACTGCCTTGCAATCTGTCCATGCAGTGGGGTTATAGCTTTACTCCTTGAAAGCAAAATGAGGTTAAAAAAGGGAAAAGAATGGAGCAGGGAGTGGGGGGAAGAGGGAGGTGGAGGGAGAGAGGAGTGAGAGGGAAAACAGGCAAACATTCTGACTAACAAATTAAAAGAGACATAAAGACTGAAACAAGTAAAAGAAAAACAATAACAAACCAACCAACAACCATATGAAAAAGCTAAAACATACAACCATGCAAACATACAAGCTAACCAACCTCCTTATTGGTGTGCTATTTCTCTATACAAAGATGGGGTCTAAAGAGAGAGATAAAAAGAATAGAATAAAGTCAGTAAACGAACAAAATGAAAGCAAGTATGCAAACACTATTGAAAAGAGTAAGAAGAGAGAGAAACAAGATGGGTAAGACAAACAGACAAAGAATTAAAAAAAGAAAAAAATTTACAATGGGGAACCAAGCACACTCTGAGACTTTTCCTTTAAGTCCAATGTTCTTTCAGCTCTGATTTCTAGCTGTCTTTGCAGGCTGCTAGATTTGTTCACAGTTGGGGTCAGTTGCCCCTGGCCTGCTGTGGAGGGTGGTTCAGAACTGGGATGCCTGCCAAATCTGCCACTCAGATCTGGCCTGTGTCTATTTAGCAAGGGGAAGGAGCTTCTGTCCTTCCCATTTTGATGTTGTTACCTTGGATCCCAGGCCGGTGGTGCTGGTCTCATCACTCCAGTTGATCTTTTTTGCCTGCTGCACCTGGAGACTGCCAGGCAATGCAAGCTGGGCTGGGCGGGAGTTGGAGGTTGCCCAGGATGGGAGGGAGCAGGCAACGGTAGCAGCAGTGACAGCTGCTGCTTCACAGTGCATGAAAGGAGCTCCACAAGCCTGGCTCTGGGTGAGGGGTAGGGTGTGCAGTGGCTGTGGTGGCAGTGGTTTCCGTTGAGTGTGTTTGGGGGAACTTCATGGTCTGGAGGTGTAGGTCACCTCAGGCATAGGTGGGGTGACAGCAAGCGTGGCAGCATTGGCAGCTGCTGCCATGGCTGAGACAATTGAGGTGGTTGAAGCAGCAGCCAAGCACCTTGTGAAGAGCAGGCTGCTGACAATGGGAGCTGTGATTTTGTTCTTCTTAATGGCTGCATATTATTCCATTGTGTGTATGAACCACATTTTTTAAATTCAGTCCTCTTTTGATGGGCAGTACAATTGGTTCCATGTTCTTGCTATTGTGAACAATGTTGCGATAAACATACGTGTGCAGGTATCTTTTTTATAGAGCAATTTGAGTTCTGCCGGTTATATTCCTAGTAGTGGGATTATGGGGCCATATGGAAGGTCTATTTTTCAGGGATGACTGTGTTGCTTTTACTTCTTTTTCTCAGTATCCTTTTCTTCCTTATGTGGATCCTCTGGCTTTGTTCACTTCTGAAGCTGGACTGTGGGTTGGGAGCTGTACTTTTTGCAGTTTTGAGTTTTAGTTGAGGGGGGAGCTGTGATTCAGAATCTATTTGCAGATCCCAGTATTCACCAACAGGTGTATGGGCACCCTGGAACCCACTTCCCACTGCCTTATAATCTGTCCATGCAGTGGGGGTTTAAGTTTGCTCCCTGGAACAAAATGAGGTAAGAAAAAGGAAAATAATGGAAGAAGGGATGGGGGTCAAGAGGAAGGTGGAGTGAGAGAAAAGTAAGTGAGAAAACAGACAGACTTACCAGCTAACAAGTGAAAAGAGATACAAAGACAGAAAAGAGAAAAACAACAACAACAACAAAAAAAAACCCTAGAGCATACAGGCAACCACACACACAGTCCAATAAAATCCTGCTTATTGATGTACTCTTTCCCTACACAAACAGTGAGTGTAAGGAATAGAAAGAAGAAAGAAAAAATCAGTAAAATAACAAAAGCAAAGGAAGTATGAAAACATTATCAAAACCTGAACAAAAGAGGGGGAAAAAAAACTATAACAAAAAACAAATGAAAGTGAGTAAAACAGTCAAAAAATAAAAATAAAAAATAAAAACAAGGAATCAGACTGGTTCTCAGGTACTTCCTGTATGTCCAGAGTCCCTTCAGCTCTGATCTCTAACCCCTCCCTCTGCTCTCATTGCAGGCAGATAGGGTTACTCATAGCTTGAGCTGGTTGTCACAGCCTACTTTGGGAGGGGCTGAGTCAGATCTGGGTTCACTCAGCTTGCTGCCTGTCAGGTCTGCCATACAGATCTGAGTTGTCTGTGTCTGATTAAAGGCTAGGGGAGGGGCTTCTCCTAGTTTGATGAAATTACCTTAGGCAACAAGTTGGAGGCTGTGCAGAGGTTGGTGGGGCAATGGAAATCTCTGCCTGGTCCTGGGTCAAAGAAAATTGCTGTGGTGGGTGGCTCCTCACTGGACATGGACTCCTCTCTGGCTTTCCTGATCCTCTCTCTCCACTGTTCAGATCCAGAGCTCCAGCTGATCCATTATGACAGGTGATGGTGTGGGCCAGACTGCAGGTGATGGGAATCAGCTGAATTCAGCAGGTTTTTCTCAAGTGCATTCCTGCAGCAGCAGGGGTGTTAGCAAAGCAGCAGACGCTCCTGCACATGATCTTTCCAGCCATGCTCCAATCTCAGGGCGGTGGGGACTTGCAGTCACCCTCAGAGGGGGGACCCAGGTGCATGCACCTGAGTATCCCCTCAGATGGACTTTCACGCTCCTACCAGCATCTGCCCACTCACTCAGAGAGTCTTTATTAAGACTTGCCTCCATGGAGACTCTTACAGACCATTCTGTCAGTCACCATCTTAAGCTCCACCAAATAGACATTTATCAAAAGAAGACATACGAGCAGCCAACAGAAACATGAAAAAAGTGCTCAGCCTCACTAATCAAAGAAATGCAAATTAAAACCACACTGAGAAATAACCTAATTCAAGTCGGGTAGGCCATCATCAATAACAAAAAAACAACAACACATGCTTGAGAGGATGGGGGGAAAGGGAACGCTTCTACACTGTTGGCAGTGTAAATTAGGAAAACCTCTGTGGAAAACAGTGTGGTGATTTCTAAAAGATCTAAAAATCAACCTTCCATACAACCCTGCAATCCCCCCTCTGGTAATGTACCTAAAGGAACTCAAATCACTCTATAAAAAAGATACCTGCACATGCATGCTTATTGCAGTATTATTCACAATAGCAAAACCGGGGAACCAACCGTGCTGACCATCAAAAGTGGACTGGATAAAGAAAATGTGATACATATACATGGTGGAATATTATACAGCCATAAAGAAAAACAAAGTTATTGACTTTGCAGTAACTTGGATGGATTTAGAGTCTATAATATTCAGTGATCTATCAAAGATACAAAGATTTGTGTACCACATGTACTCACTTATAAGTGGACACTGAACATTTATAATAATACTATAAGATAGGGATTTGCAGTAGTGGGACACTGCCCGGGGAAGAAATGGAGGGCATGTAACATCAATAAGAGTACCCAAGTGTTACATTTATGATGACCATTTATGTATCTAACCCTGGATTGTACCCAACATCTTTTTTTATTGTCCTCTCTTCTTTTTTTTTCTTTATTTTAAAGATGTGGGGTGCAATTCAGGATTAGGTATACAAATGTTCATTATGCAGTTACCCTTGTTGATGAGGCATGCCCCTCCCTCCCCTGCCAGCTTCCCACTACTGTCAATCTATTTCTTATAGTATTATAATAATTTTTCAAGGTTTGCTTATAAGTGAGAACACATGGTACTTGGTTCGTTGTTTCTGTGATAGACCACTGAGTATGATAGATTCTAAATCCATCCAAGTTGCTGCAAAGTTCATATGTTTGTCCTTTACGGCTGCATAATATTTCATTGTGTATATGTATCACTTTTTTAACATATTTTCTATTATAAAATTGTGGTGTACAATTAAGGGTTAGGTATACAAATGTGCATTATTCAGGCACCCTTGTTAATAAGAGGTGACTCTCCGTCCCCAGACAGATATTGACTACCGTTAGTCCCAGCTCCCTTCCCCTCCCGACCTCCCCCATAGTTCCCCACCACTGTCAGTCAATTCTTATAGTATTATAATAGATGTTCAGGTCCACTATATGAGTGAGAACGTGTGATACTCAGATCTTTGTTTCTGTGAAAGATCACTCAGTATTATACACTCTAGTTCCATCCAGGTTGCTGCAAAATTCATGATTTTGTTCTTTTTTATGGCTGCATAGTATTCCATCGCGTATATGTACATTTTTTTAATCCAGTCCTCTTGATGGACAGCATGGTTGGAACAATGCTGCGATAAACATTCGTGTGCTGGTATCTTTTTGATAGAGTGATTCGAGTTCTTCAGGGTATATTCCCAGTAGGGGAATTGCAGGGTCATATGGGTGGTCAATATTTAGAGCTTTTAGGAATTGCCACACTGCTTTCCACAGAGGGTGCACTAGTTTACACCCCCACTAACACTGTAGTAATATTCCCTTTTCACCACATCCTCTCCAGCATCAGCTATTTTTTGAGTTATTGATAATTGCCATTCTGACTGGAGTTAGGTGGTATCTCAGTGTAGTTTTTATTTGCATCTCCTTGATGATTAGTGAGGTAGAACATTTCTTCATGTGTCTGTTGGCCACTAGGATGTCTTCCTTTGAGAAGTGTCTGTTCATATCTTTTGCTCATTTTATAATGGGGTTGTTTGTTTTTTTCTTTTCAGCAAATTTGAGTTCCTTGTAGATCCAAGATGTTAGGCCTTTGTCAGGCCTAGAGTTGGCAAATACTTTTTCCCAGTCTGTGGGCTGTCTCCCTGCTATCTAGATGGTTTCTTTGGTTTTGCAGAAACTTGTCAGTTTAATGAGGTCCCACTTGTCTATCTTATCTCTTATGGCCCATGCATTTCGGGTATTGCTCAGGTATTGGATGCCAGTTCCAATTTCCATTGGTCTATATGCTTGTTCCTGTACCAATACCAAGCTGTTTTGATTATTGTAGCTTTATGGTAAAGTTTGAAGTCTAGTAATGTGATACCTCCTGCTTTGTTTTTTTTTTGCTAAGGATTGTTCTGGCTATTCTTGGTCATTTGTGTTTACATATGAATTCCTGTATTGTTTTTTCTAGGTCTGAGAAGAATGTTGCTGGTAATTTGATGGGTATTGCATTAAATCTGTAGATTGCCTTAGGTAGGGGGAACGGACATCTTCACAATGTTGATTCTTCCAATCCATGAGCATGGGACATTTTTCCACTTGTTTGTGACATCTTTGATTTCTTTGAGCAGTGTTTTGTAGTTTTCATTGTAAAGGTTTTTCACATCTCTGGTTAGGAAGATGCCAAGATATTTCATTTTTTTGTGGCTATTGTGAATGCAATTGTGCTTTTTATTTGGGTTTCTGTTTGTTTATTATTGGTGTAGTGAAATGAGATTGTCTTTTCACATTTATTTTATACCCTGAGACTTTGCCAAAGTCCTTTATCAGTGCAAGGAGGTTTTTGGCAGATTCTCTTGGGTTTTTAAGGTACACAATCATATCATCTGCAAACAGAGATACCTTGACTTCCTCTTTTCCTATTTGGATACCCCTGATTGCCTTCTCTTCTCTGATTGTTCTAGCCAGGACTTCCAATACTATATTGAACAGGAGGGGTAAGAGTGGGCATCCTTGTCTTGTTCCAGTTTTCAGGGGAAATGGTTCCAATTTTTGTCTGTTTAGGAGTATGCTGGCTGTGGGTTTCTCGTAGATGGCTTTTACTATTTTGATGTATGTTCCACGTATGGCTAGATGTTCGAGGGTTTTTATCAAGAATGGGTGCTAGATTTTATCAAAAGCTTTTTCTTCGTATAATGATATAATCATGTGGTTTTTGTTTTGATATCTGTTGATGTATTTAATTACGTTTATGGTTTTACAAATGTTGAACCAGCCTTGCATCACAGGGATGAAGCCTACTTGGTCATGATGGATGATTTTTGAGATGTGTTGTTGAATCCGGTTTGCTAGGATCTTGTTGAGAACTTTAGCATCTATGTTCATCAAGGATATTGGCCTGTAGTTCTCTTTTTTTGGTGGGTCTTTAACTGGCTTGGGTATCAATGTGATGTTAGCTTCATAAAATGATTTGGGGAGAGTTCTATCTTTCTCAATTGCCTGGAATACCTTCAGTAGGATTGGTATCACCTCCTCCTTAAATGCCTGGTAGAATTCTGCTGGAAAGCCATCTGGTCCAGGGCTTTTTTTTCTAGGTAGTTTTCTTATTACGTAGTCAATTTCCTTGACAGTTATTAGTCTATTTAGCATCTCAATTTCTTCTTGTTTCAACCTAGGCAGGTTGTGTGATGACAGAAAGTCCTCCATTTCCTTAAGGTTTTCAAGTTTGTTTCCATACAAGTGTACATAGTAGTCTCTAATGATCCTTTGTGTTTCTTCAGGGTCAGATGTGACTTCATCTTTTGTGTTTCTGATTGTGTTTATTTGGGCTTTTTCTCTTTTCTTGGTCAGTCTAGCTAGGGGAACATCGATCTTGTTTATCCTTTCGAAGAATCAGCTTTTTGTTTCATTGATTTTTTGTATTATCTTTTTGTCTTCTATGACCTTGATTTGGGCTTTTATTTTGGTTATCTGGAATCTTCTGCTGAAGTTAGGATTTTGGTGGTCTTGCTCTTCCAGCTTTCTTAGATGGCTTGTTAGGCTGTTAATTTGTGACCCTTCCATTTTCTTCATGTGCATTTTAGAAATATGAAAATCCCTCTTACTACAGCTTTCATGGCATTCATTTGCTTATTAGTGAGAACACATGGTACTTGGTTCTTTTTTTCTGTGATAGATCACTTAGTATGATAGACTCTAAATCTATCCAAGTTGCTTCAAAGTTCATATGTTTGTCCTTCTTTATGGCTGCATAATATTTCATTGTGTATATGTATCACTTTTTTTTATCCAGTCCAGCTTTGATGGGAAACATGGTTGGTTCCACGTTTTTGCTATTGTGAATAGAGCTGCAACAAACATGTGTGTGTATGTATGTTTTTGGTAGAATGACTTGAGTTCCTCCAGGTATATTCCCAATAGGGGGATTGCTGGGTCATATGGAAGGTCAATTTCTAGTTCTTTCAGAAATTGGCACACTGTCTTCCAAAGAGGTTGCTCTAGTTTACATTCCCACCAGCAGTGTAGAAGCATTCCTTTTTCTCTGTATTCTCACCAGCATTCATTGTTATTTATTTTATTAATGATAAACATTCTTACTGGGGTTATGTGATATCTCAATGAGGTTTTTATTTGCATTTCTCTGATGATTATTGAAGCTGAGCACTTTTTCATGTCCTGCTGGCTTTAATAATAATAATAATAATAATAATAATAATAATGTTCCTATGTAATCTGCTTCTGTCTGTGCCTGTATATCTAAGTTATGTATATGTAAAATATATGAAAACGTTTTATTAATTGGCATAAAGAAAAGTAAGTGCTTAAAATATTTTATCAGAAAAGTGGAAACTTTAACTCAAATAGTTTAGTTCATGTGGCTTTGTTAACCTTAAATAATGAAAAGTTCAGGGCAAAAGATAATGCCTGAACTAGGAATTTTCTATATCTTAATTACTCAACTCTAAAGGCAAAAGTGTGTAAAAAATTTAATCAAGCACAAAAATTATTTCAGAAGCAAAGCTTTCTGTCTTTATATATCTAGTAGAAATATTATGGAACCATATACCAATGCACTTAGACAAAATGTTTATATTAAGCTCTGAAAACATTTCTATTTCATCAATAATTTAAAAACTTTATTTATTTAAGGTTAACAAAGCCACATGAACTAAACTATTTGAGTTAAAGTTTCCACTTTCCCGATAAAACATTTTAAGCCTTTACTATTCTTTATGCCAATTAATAAAAACGTTTTCATATATTTTACATATACATAACTTAGATATACAGGCACATAGACAGAAGCAAATTACATAGGTGTTTCAGGTTCTCCCTTTGTTAGGTTTAGTAATCTTCTTTCTCAGTCTAGACAAATAATCTTTTTTAGTCAGCTGCTTCTTCATCCCAGGTAATCCTAAATTTGCATTTCCAGAAAAATAATTTCTTGATGACAATGGACAGATGGTTTCCATCTAAAAGAATTAGGATGTCAGGCTTGAATATTATGTCATTATTTGCTTAAGTTAAGAAAAAAAAACGATGTGAATAAATGTTTAGTTAGAACAACCAGGAAAAGCACGTTAAACGAAGATATGACATGAAATTAAAACAAAAGGCAGATATCCTTATAACTGGAGATTTCCTTAAAGATGTTAACTTTCACCAGGCACAGTGGCCCACACCTGAAATCTCAACAATTTGGGAGGTGGAGGTGAGAGGATTGCTTGAGCCCTGGGGTTTGAGACCAGCCTGGGCAACTTGGTGAGATGTCATCCCTACAATAAATTAAAAAGAAAAAAAGTAGTCAGGCATGATGGCTTATGCTTAAAGTTCCAGCTACATGGAAAGTTGAGGCAGAAGAATCTCCTGAGCCAAGCAGGTCAAGGCTGCGGAGGCCGTGAGTGTGCCGTTGCACTCCAGCCTAGGCGGCAGAATGAGACTCCACAGAGAGTGATTTTTACTGTCTATTCACCAAAGTGGAAGAGAAGACAGGAGCCTGGCTGGTAAGAAATTCTTATCCCTTTGCCAGAAAAACAGGATCCTGTGTGAAAAGTGGTACCTATAGAAACCTAAAAGAATCTTAGCTTATTCTTAGTTTAGTCCTTTTGCCTCAGCATAGCCATTAGAAAGTGATCAAGCCAAGTGACAGCCTATCCTTCCTTCCCACAGCAAATCTCCCTCAGCTCAGATGCAAGACCAGGACAGCCCAACCTTTCAATTCAGGTTTTAGCATAATAATCTTTAGTAAACTTTTAGGTTCCTTGTCAAGGCAGATAGTCAAGGATCACCCTTTGGCTGGCCAAAGTCATAAAAGAGATAATACCACCACTTTTGGTCAAGGAGTTTGTGGATTTCAAATGTCTAACAAGTCTTTTTCAGGAAAAACTCCTCTGGGCCCAAAGCCTCCCAAGTTAACCTAATCAGTCCTTTGAGACCTACATGACTCAGACTGGCCCCACCATGGCAGCAATCATGTGACTAACTCACCCAATCTGCCTGCTGCCCATCACCTGATGTCAGTACCTGTACTTGCCTGCCCCTTCATGATGGTGTGGAGCAGACCACCACCCAATCACTTTAATGATCTTCCCCCATCAAGGGGAATGGTTACAAGGACTCAACCACAAGCAGCCATTGGCCATTACCTTGCTAGACTCTGGTGTGGTCATGTGCTCTTTGAGATATGGCTATAGCCATGCTTCCTGGCTTTGGCCTCTTCCCCCACCTTGGGGAGGCAAATCTTCCCTATCCCTTCTTTTTCTCTAATTTACTTTTAAATAAACTATATTTTAATCCAACTTCTGTGCAATTCTTTGCGTCTTCCATGTGGCATTGGATTGCATCCCAGATGGCCACATGTGGGAAGTGATCTCTCTTTAAATAAATCTTTTCTTTCCTCATCTCTTTGTATTACAAATCTTTGTGTTACTCAGATCTCTGGTTACCGTGCACCTCTAGCATTCTGGCTCCGGTGGTGCTGTGCTCTGTCTGGGCCTTCTGTATCTAACACTGAGTTTTCTTCCCTGTGTTCTAGTCACATACATATACATATGCATAAATAAAAGTCCTGTGACTTTTAGTTTGGAATTATAGCCATTAGCTAGCAATACAAACTCATCAATTTACAAAAACCAGACTGGCTTTAAACAGTGGCTTTTACCTCAACACCAGTCAAAAAGTAGCAGCAGTTTGAAAATAGGTGTAAAAGAAAAACAGAGAAATTTGGAGAGTCTATAATTGCAGCCTATCTTTGAAATCTGAATTTTTCTTGGTATAATTTGCCCATCAGTTTTAAAATATGCCTAAGAACAGACAATAATATGTAACCAACTGGAGTACTGAAAAACTGGGTATGCCCTTGAATTGTCCCATCTACACAAATACTCCTTATTTGCTCTCATGCTTAGCAAATTGAGATGAATTTGGGAGAAAAGGCAATGAAGACTTTTTCAAATTCACCTCTGAAATTAAAATTAGATACACAAAACAGTTTACCAGGAAAAGATAAGCTCAGGCTAAACCCAAAGACCCACCAGCTAAAACAGGGGTGGAGAATGTTGGGCTCGATAGGACTTATTAAGTCTACCTGAAAAGAATCTTGAAGTCAGTGGGCTTTAATAGGCCCCTGCTTGTACCTTAGTTTCAGGCTCAGGAAGGTCTTTGAGGTGCCTTGATTCTTCTATAAGGCCCTGTGTCTTGGGCACCAATTTTGTTGACAAAAGATGTCAAACTCTGTAAAATATTGAATTTGGTTTATTTTGAGCCAAATGTGAGTGAACTTAAGCCTGTAACACCCATTTCTCGTATGTCCTGAGATCTGTGCCCGCTATGGTTGTATTGTAGCATGATATATACCTTTTAGAACAACAGAAGTTACAAGAAACCATTAATCAATCCATGTGACCTTTACTTTGGCTTGACTCAGAGAAGCAGAATGTCTCCAAGTGGGGACTGTAAGTTACAGGTAGATTCAAAAATTTATTGATTGGCAATTAGTGCAAGAGTTATCTAAGGAATTTTGAAAGCATTAAGGGAAATGGGCAACTTGAGGGAAGACAAGGGAGTCAAGTTTCTTGATATGTCAATGAAGCTTCATACGTAGTGGCAGACTTCAAAGAGAGCAGGTGTCTTGAAAGGTTCCCAGAGTCCCCAGGAGATACTTTACAGGGTTATGAAATACTTTGATTTTCCTTCTTTAACTGTTAGGTGATGCTATGCCAGAGTCATACTGGAAAGTACAGTATTAATTAAACACATCTTCCCAAGCCCTCTTAGTTAGGAGTTTGGCAAGATAAAGAAAAAGGTCAGAGTTTATAGTCCTCAAGACTATGATTTTGTCAACAGAAATGAACTGTTTGTAAAATAAATTCTTCCTGCCTGACTCCTCCAGAATTCAAAACTCTGTTTTTTTATGGCAGTGTAAGTTACTGTCATAAATTCAGTAAGAACTTGTCCTTCTTGTTAAAAAAATAATTGTAAACATTGCTTATACAATCAAGGCCTTTTCTGGAGTGTCATATATGAGAATGATGCTCATTTAATTAGATATGACCACTTTCAAGGAGCTAAGGCTGACCTTAGAGAACCAGCACTTACAAAGCCCTTTTGAGAAGGCCAGCCTGCTGTTTGGCTTACAATATTCTCAGAATTATGGGTGAGTAAGGAAGGTCACTTGCTGGCCAGAAACTGAAGATATTTGGGAAACCTAGAGAAGAGAGGAATTTGCCTAACTCTCTATGCACTACAGGTGAAATTTGTGAGTTCTTAGTTTGGCGTTCTGGCCTCAAGGGTTTTTTAAAGGCTTATCTGGCATTCCCTATTTAAAAATTCCAGCAAAGCAAATTTAGATGGTCTATGGTAAAAAACCATTCTTGAGAACCTATGAAAATAACCAAGCCAAGTCTAATCAGACTAGCTGCGTGTGTATGTGTGTGGTGTGTGTGTGGCCAAAAATAATAGTTGAAATTTTTTTAAAAATCAAAATGATGGAGACCAGAGGAAAGTAATTGGTTTTCAATGGAAAATATACATACTTTATAGCACATTCTTCTATGTTATCAAATTCTAACCCTGTTCATTGTCTTGAGCTCTTTTTCATTTTTTTGTAAATAGCAGGTAACTGATGGATATGCAAACTCCATCATGTCTGGTAGAGATTTGACTGCCCACCATGTGAAAGAATAGATTTCAGCACCTACAAGCAAATTGGACTAGATCCTGCATCCTTGCTCATATTGCCAGGCCTTATCAACTGTTTAATTTGTCCAGTTTCCATCAATATCTGGTTATAACCCTCTAAACAAATATTTCCATTTTTTTTCTTGCTGCCTGCCTTGGAGTCACTATCATCAAGAACTGCCCAGCTCCCTTCTGGTGTTATTGGGTAGGTGAGGTGCAATGTTGATAAGTTCCTTGACTCACTACAGAAAGGAATTTAAAAGTGGCCAGTATACTTTTGAAACAGGATTTCTGAGAGAGAGAGAGAGAGAGAGAGAGAGAGAGAGAGAGAGAGAGAGAGACATGCCATAGAGGCATGGGAGAGAGTCTTGCAGAAAGAGAGTGTTTCTACTTTTGAAAAAAACTTGATATATTTTCATAATAGCTACCATGCTAAAGGAAGAGATGAACTAAAGGTATCCATTCCTGAGAGCTTTCCATCTCTCCACCTAAAACGTAGTCTTTCCCAGGAACAGCATTTTGCCTTTAACAGACTTGATAGGCTTTTTAGTGATTATTATATTAAACCAGAAAGTGAAATGGTCTGACTGTCATTTCTATAACTTTGATAAGCTAAGGGATGGGCTCAAGTCTTTATCTTCCACTGGAAACTTGATAGATTTTAGTGATTATTGTATTAAACCATGATTGGAAAGGTTGGGCTGCACCACTTCTAAACCTCAACGGGCTTTACTTTGGTAAAAACTGAAGAGGTGGGGTGGACTGCTAAACCCACATTCCAGCCTGCAAGGTGGTCATGCCTACAGAAAAGATGTCTGCATGCTTCCCTATTTTAAGACTTAAAATTGCCTACAAGAAATTTATCTGTGTCTAAGCTATAGTAAAATATCCCGACTCACTTGGGGTCTTGCCCAGCTCTTTCCCTGTAAATATGGAGAAGCCTTATGAACTGAAGCCCAATGATTAACCTTCTGGAGCCAGATTTCTCATTGGACAGGCAAGCAAAAGTCATGGGTCACAAATACCCTTATCTAAGATGACATCAATAGAAACACTGTCATCTGAGCTGCGGTTTGAAGCAGTTCAGCAAGCCGTGCTGCTGCATGATCAAGAACTTTCCTCCCTGACCTCTTGGAATCCTTCAGAGAAGACTATTTCAGTGTTCAACTCCTGGTTCTTTGACACAGTCTTTTATGCTAATATTTTCCCTTTTCCATTTTAAAATGTCTGACTTCAGGACCTTCAAATAACTGACCTTTGCCATTTTCTTCCAACAGAGTTCAACTGGCTATATGGACACAACACCAACAAGAGTCCCTAAGAAACTTTCTTAGACCCTGTGTCACAAACTTGGGAGGGTTATGACTGCTTCTGAGTCATTTGTAAAGGAAAATAAAAAATGTCAGGACCCCCCACACTCCTTATGCAAAAAGAAAGATTAAGACTGGAGGCTGAGTCAAGCAACACCCTTTTTCAAAAGAAGAGTTAACTAGAGTTATGCATCAGCTTGCAAACCTCCCCACCACATGCCTCAAGACCAAAGGCCTCAGGCTCAGTGAAGAACTTCCTCTCCTCACCCCAGATCATTCAGATGTAAATCCTTTGCTGTCCTACCATACACAGGACAAGTAGATTGCAATTTAGGCCTGCAACCTAAGTCTAGCTCCTAAAACTAAAGTCTGATTGATTCCACACTGACAATGTCAATCACAAGCTCATCTTCCCAGGTGCAGAGCAAAGACCGGGCAATGTCAGCTGTTTTCTCCACCTACCCAGAGGCTTCTACATAATTGATTCTTTCTTTACTCCTTTTTCTCTTCAAACATTCAGCTTATCTTATGTGAAATGTAGATTTATGGGGCATTAACTAAAGTCTCACAAGAATGTAACCATTCACCTTACTGCCTATCTGCTCCTCTTCGCAAGTGCCTTCTCCCCTCTTAAGTGAATGTATACATACTAAGTCCCCTGAAAACCTTTTCAAAATACCAGCCACAGATGTGTCTGTGGCTTATGTTTTTCTCAGATGTGCCCTAAAACTGGCTTTTTCTCAATCACTCATTCTGGTTATAATTTTCAATGACAACTGACAATTGAGAGAAATATGCATGTTGAATTTTATTTGGGGACTGTGTTCCTGGAAAGCAGTGATAGTTGAGAAACTCCCCATCCTTTTATGTGCTGGGAGATAGCTAACTACAAAGGACTGCCCTGTGCTTGCAGATGGGACCCACCTCCACCATTTGTCATGACTCCCTTATTCTTCTGCCTTTGTGAAACCCCAGGATCCTCCCTATTGTATGAGACAGCCCACACAGTAGACTGAATAAAATTACCTCTTAAGTGTCCAGTGCACTCTGCTTTTACAATGTTAACCATTTATGTTATGTGTATGACAAGCTGAGATCGGAGTTTTGTGGACATTAAAGGAATTCACCAAGAGAGTGGTGAATCAAGAAAGGAGAATTTATTAAAGAGAGAGAATGTTGTAAGGGAGTAACAGGCAGTGTAGCAAAGGGAAGCTGCCTGCTGTCTGTTGACTGCCAAGAGGTAGGGGAGAGAGGGAGGTTTTATAGGGGGAGTTTGCATGTGGCACTAAGGTGTCTGGAGAGGGAAGTTAGTTATGTGCTGTGTGGGGGTTCTGCAAGATGGCTGATTGTAGTGATTTGTTCCTTAAGAAAGGGTTAATTTACAGCAATGGTTAACTGCATTGTCACTTACAGCAGTAAGCTAAAGGTTAGTTTACAACAACGATTTACTGTGGTCAGCAAGCTTTTATGAGACTTACTGTGGCCAATAAGTTCCTTGTAAATTTCACACTGAGCTCCCCTTTCCTGAGTAGAATTTCCTCAGTTCTTGCTGACCTATTTGGACCTTTTATTTCACCACAATTTAGTTTGTTGTATCTCATGCCACAGAGTATTTTCTGTTTTTCTATCTCTCTTTTTTAAAAACACTTTAAAGTTGCGGTCTCATTATGTTGCCCAGGGTGTTCTCAGACTCCTGGCCTCAAGTATATCCTCATGCTTCAACCTCCTCAGTAAGAAAATTTTCAAATAAATATTTCCATATCAATTTTTTTTTGAGTTGGAGTCTCACTTGTCACCACCCAGACTGGAGTGCAATGGCCGCTCCTGGCCACCGCAGCCTCGACCTGCTGGGCTCCGGCAATCCTTCCGCCTCAGCCTTCTAAGTAGCTGGAACTACAGGCATGCACTACCATGCCCGGCTAATTTTTTTATTTTTATTGTAGAGATGTGGTCTCGCCAAGTTGCCCAGGTGGGTCTCGAACCCACGGGCTCAGGCAATCCACTCACCTCAGCCTCCCAAAATGTGGGATTACAGGCTGAGCCACCAAGCCCAGCCCCAGTATCAATTTTTAACTTAATACTGCAATTAAGTTGCAGTATCACTTTAAGATCAATAATTCAGAATTTAAAACAAAAGGAATGACATAATTTAAATAATTTCAGAGTTTGAATTTTAGAATTAGACATGGAAAAGCTGCCAGAGTATCTTACATTGTGTGTTACTGAGATAGAAAAACAGGAATTAAGAAGGAAATCTTACTTTAAGGGTCTTATCTTAGGTAAGCAGTTGCATTCCTTTTCTTTTAACTGCAATCCCTGCTTCTGTAAACACGCTTTATTGCACCTCATGTGGAAATGTCCATAAAAATGCCCACTTTAATGCTTGGTGTCCTAAATATGAAATTGTGAACCCACCAATGGCAAACCAATGTATGTTATAACAACAAAAAGTTCTATAAAACCAGCTTGAAACAGGGTTGGGCTCAGGTTCTGGGAGGCTACTCTGCCTCAGTCTTCTGGAATAAACACCTATTCTCCTCTCAGTCTCTGGTGTCTGTTCTGAGTGCGTTCATTCCTGTTCCCTGTAAGTTGCTGCAGTTGCTGTTACATTTCGTGCATTAGCTGGGAAGCTCTGCTGCACCCTCAGATTAGGCTGGCCCTTTGAACCACCACCACTGCTGGACTTGTCTGTGGCCCAGGAGAAGCCCAAGGATGAGGAAGTTATGTCTCCCAGCTGGTTGTCCAGGATCCAGATTCTGTGAGCTGTGACCCAGACCATCAGACTGCACTCTGCTCAGAGGACCAAACAGAGAGAGTGGACCAATCGACCAGGACTGCAGGAACTGGTAAGACACTCCCAGTCAGTCAGAGCCACCAAATTGTGGTAACAGGAGCCTCATCGTCTCCCATCAGTTATTGTAACTGCTCAGATAGAATCTCTGGGGGAGATTTGTCTGCATTTGAAAGAAAAAAAGTGAAAGTGGTGTGAATGTGTGGGTGGCTCTGTGGCTTTTAGGATACAGAGTCAGCCAGGCTCGGTGGCTCAGCCTGTAATCCCGCGCCTTGGGAGGCTGAGGTGAGTGGATTGCCTGAGCCTGTGGGTTCGAGACCCGCCTGGGCAGGCGAAACCTCATCTCTACAATAAATCAAAAAAATTAGCCGGGCGTGGTAGTGCACGCCTGTAGTTCCAGCTACTCGGAAGGCTGAGGTGGAAGGATCGCCGGAGCCCAGCAGGTCAAGGCTGCGGTGGCCAGGAGCGGCCACTGCACTCCAGTCTGGGTGACGGAGTGAGATGCCAACTCAAAAAAAAAAAAAAAAAAGGATACAGAGTCTGATTGGGCCCTAACCTGCAGTACCATAATGACCTTATACTGCTAAAGGCAGCCCCAACACCATAATAAGACTTGTCTGGGTTGGGGTTTATACCAATGCACCAATTGCTAAGAGGCATCTTAAATTCCCTTCAGGGAAGTGACCAGGTGGGCAATGCAAGCACCGTCCTGAAACATGTCCATTCAGGAGGTCTTTGTCTCTTGTTCTGTGACACTGACATAGTGGGAGGCACACTATAGGAGAGTCCCCCTCAAAACCCAGTGTCTTAGACTGTATTATCAAAAACTTCAGGAAAGTTTATGTAGGAGACTATGATATTAAAATGTCTCCAAGAAAACTGAAAACTCTCTGCACAATAGAGTGGCCAATGTTAACCAAGGAATAGCCTCCAGAGGGAACTCTGGATGTAACCAAGATAAAGGCTGTATACTAGGAGGTAGCCAGGGAGCTGGATGACCCAGATCAGTTCCCATATATAGATTTGTGGATGCAGATTGCATTCACTCAGCCCTCTTGGATAAGGTTTTGTGCTGCCTAGCAGGGACAGAGAAGAATTTTCCTAGCCAAGACTCCACTTCAACAAAAGGATCAATACCGAGACCAAACCAAAACTCCACCAATCATCCAGGGAGGCCCAGATGATGAGCCTCCATTGCTACCACCCCCCTATACCACACCCCTGATACAGAGGTCACCTCTCCACCACCAGTAATACTAGAGGCCCCCTATAAGACACACCACCACCGTCTGTGTCCCTGTCACTGCATGCAGAGCCAGACCAAATGAAGAGGTGCCTTCATTCAGCCTCAAGTCAGTGGTCTGCACTCCAAATGCCCCTGCACAAGATCAGAGGCCCCCAACAAGTGACACAAGAGGACAATGTTCAGGGTGGACAATCAATCATCTATTACCAGCCATTTGCTAGCACAGACTTGCTAAATTGAAAACATCATGCCCCCTCTTACTCAGAAAAACCCCACTTGGGGAGATTGCTGCCAGCTCCTCCTACCCCTTCTGAATACTGAGGAGTGGTGACGAGTAATGACAGAAGCCTAAAAATAGATGGCAGGATGTGCCCCAGGAGACATTAGATCCTGAGACCTGGGTAAGGGGAGATTTTCCAGAGGAGAATCCACATTGGGACCTGAACTCAGAGGGTAGAAAAATATCAATGTGTCCTCCTGCAAGGATTAAAAACAGGAGCTAAGAAGCTCATCGATATGTCTAAGACTATCAAGGTCCTCCAAAAACCAGATGAAAGTTCCTCAGACTTTGATGAAAGACTTGTGAGGCATTCCGGTTACATACCCCCTTCGACTCTGAAACCCCCGAGAATCAGCACATAGTGAATGCCACCTTCATGGGCCAAGCACAGGGTGACATCCAAAGAAAGTTACAGAAGTAGAAAGGGTTTACTGAAATGAACAGCACCCAAATACTGGAGAGGTGCTTAGTAAACTGAGAACAAACTGCAAAGATGGAGGCTGACAAGAAGGCTGACCAAAGAATAAAGCAAAAAGCAGTTCTCCTTGCTGCAGCCATAGGCCAGCCAACTGAATTCGAGTCAAAACAAGCAAAAGCAAAGTCCAGGACCCTTGTCCCTTTACAACGGGATCAATGTGCATACTGCAAGAAAATTGGACACTGGAAGAAGGACTGCCCTGATAGACCTCAGAGGGAAGAAAAGAAAAATCACAGGATGTAAATGAACACTGCCCCATATATGATGGAACCCTCTGCTGCCAGCTTTTTCAGGCTAGCCAGCATTGACTCAGACTGGGACAGACAGGGCTCAATCAACTTAGGCCCCCATGAGCCCATGGTCAAAATAAAGGTTTGGGGCCAATCAGTGGACTTTGTGGTGGATACTGGAGCAGAGCATTAGGTTGTAACCAAACCAGTGGGTCCTATGTCAAAAAGAAAAACAAAAATCATGGGGTCTGCCAGAGGCCAAATCAAATGCTCTTTTTGTGAAACCCACAATTGCATCATGGGGGGATACCAGGTAAAACATGATTTCCTGCTCCAGAATGTCCGGTACCCTTGACAGAAAGGGATTAGCTGTCAAAGCTGGGGGCCCTGATTACCTTCTTGATTGATGATCCCACCTACCTTTAACTACTGTGATCCACGCAGTTGGAACCCCAAAGACACTTCCTTAATTTTGTCCATCACAATTCCCTGAAAGGAAGAATGGAGACTCCATTCCCAGCCTGCCACAAACACCAGTCTGGCCCTGGAAACATGGATCTCCCACTTCCCCAGAGTCTGAGCTGAGAAGAACCTACCTGGGCTAGCCATCTACCATCCAGGTAATAGTCAACCTGTTGCTCAGTGCCCACCTGTTAAGGGTCTGACAATATCCCTTGGGACAATATTCCAAGATTGGCATCCAAGTTCACCTTCAAAGACTACTAAAATTAGGGCTGCTCCAAAAGTGCCAATCTTCATGGAACACTCCTTTGTTGCCTGTGAAAAAACCAGGTACCAGCAACTACTGAGCTCTCCAGGACCTACAGGCCATCAACCAAGCCACAACAACCATCCATTTGGTGGTCCCTAACCCATACACCATCTTGGGCTTCATTTCTGCAGAGGCTCAATTGTACCCTTGTCTGGATCTGAAGGATGCTTTCTTCTACATTTGCCTGTCTTTGAATGGGAAGACTCTGCTATGGGCCAAAAGGAGCAATTAACTTAGATCTGGTTGTCCCAGGGGCTCAAGAACTCCCCCACCATATTTAGAGAGGCCCCAGCAGAGGATCTGCCACACTTTCCAAGTGCAGAAGTCAAGTGTACACTCCTGCAATATGTGAATGATCCCCTTCTGGCAAGTGCAAACTTGGAGGACTGCAGAGACTTTGCTAGACTTGCTCCAGAAAGTTGGATACAGGGTGTCCCTTAAAAATCCCCAGATTTACCAGAAAACTTAGAACTTGGGGTTTCTAATCTCAAAATGGCATCAGGCCTTGGGGCCTGAACAGAAAAAGGCAATTTGGGCCCTTCCAACCCTGAAGACCTGAAGGCAAAACTGAAAGTTTCTGGAAACTGCCAGATTCTGATGCATCTGGATCCCTAGCTACCCAGAAATGAGAAGCCAGAGAAATAACAAGAATCCTACTGACTGAAATCTTACCTAGGTATTGAATGTCCACCTCAATCAGATTAGATAATAAATGGGTCTACCTTCGTGGCTGAAAATGTACAAGGACTAGCAAGGGCTCTACAAATCAAATGGAACTTACAGCTTAAAGACCTCTGAGTTCAGGGAGAGCTGAGTGCATGAACTGAACCCTAAAGCAAATTTTAAGTAAGTTTTGTCAGGAAGCCCTACTTCTCTGGACCTCTGTATTGTCTACGCCTGTCCTCCAGATAAGATACTCTCCCTGAGCAAGAATCAAGCTCTCCCCCTATGAAATCCTGTTTGACTGTCCTCCTCCCCTTGTAAGGGTTCCTGGAGACAGAAAAGAAATAGGAAATCTGTATAGTCATTCCCATCTACAGTTCTTAGCTACCACCATGTCCCAGTTATACCGCAAGATACTGGAAAGAATTCCCCTGTCCCTAAGCAACCCAGTGCACCCCTACAAGCCAGGAGATTTTTGTCTGAGTAATAGACTGGCACAAGTCACCCCTAAAGCTTACATGGAAGGGCCCCTGCTCTGTACTTCTAACAACTCCCACTGCATTAAATGTTGTAGGTATAGACACCTGGATCCATTATTCCTGAGTAAAAGCTTCCACACCACCGGAGAGCTTAGCCAACTGGACGGCAACCAGAGACCCAAAGAAACCCCTCAAAATCACTCTCCAAGCCCACTTCCCTGACTCCAGAGAACTTACAGAGCATCAGTCCTGCTTTAGTCACTCTGGAAGCTGACTAATCTATGCACGGTGGAAGTCTAAGGAACCAGACTTCAAAATCATAAATAAACTATTACACTGGTTGTTAATTCACTAAGTGTATTGCTATCACCCTTTAACCTTTGCCCTTTTCATCCTGATCATCTTGGTTCTGGGCATGGGCCTAATTGCTGTAATCTCCACTGATTGGAAAAGTGGCGAGAAGTTTTTATTGCTATTTCTGTATTTCTTATGCATAGGATGTATTACTGTTTTATTATGTTTATGATAGGAATATATATGTTAATCAGTCCCAGAAACTGCCCTGTGCAAAATTTTGATCCTAAGGCATGATCCAGACTCACAAGCGAAGGTAACTGGATCATCCCCTCTCCATTACCAACATGTCACTGTACCAGATTTTCCCCCTTTTGGGCCACACTAGACAAATGTCAAAAGAAAGGTGAAGTCATTTTCTGTATTCATGGAGTGTCACCTACCCTTGTAACCTACCTTACCACCCCAGAATGCTATATTTGTTATCATTCTCTTCTTCCACAAGAACACATTCCTTCCCCAAAGCCTATCCCAACACAGGCCAGAACCCCACCTCCTGTTTCAACCAGTAAATATCAGGACCCCTTTATAAAATCAAGGATCCAATCATGCTCTAGTAACATTGTCTACCCCTGTGTGACAAGTAGATGTTTTAAAAACAACACCCTCTGTACTAAAAATGGAAAGTCATACTGGACAGGAAAAATGTATAAAAAAACCTTACTGAAGTCTGCTAGACCCAACCTGCCCTGATGTTCCCCAAACCTGTTGGGTCACTTCTGACATAGTTCACCAATATAAGTCAGATAAACCTCTTACCTTAGACCCTCATCTAAATCAAATGTTAAATGCAACTCAGTGCCTTCTTAATGATACTAACCCCAAACTGGACAAAGACTGCTGGCTCTGTTTATCCACAGCTTCCCCCAATTCTACTGCAACTCCAATAGTACAGGAAATTATAAATACCCTGACAACAAACAGTCCAGAGCCTGATGAAATGGGTACTGTCTAACCCAGGACAAATTGTCCCAAAAGAAATCCAAATGCCTGACAAACAAAATGGAAATAAAGCCAGTTGACAACCTAAGCACCAGCCAATGTCACCAAGTTATAGCTATCCAGGTACTTGGCCCTCACCTGACAGCCAAACCGTGGTGCCGACCTCTTAGAGGCCTTTTTTTCATATGTGGAACAAATGCCTGCCAATGCTTACCAGCCAACTGGGCAGGAACCTGTACTCTGGCCTTCCTCACTTCACAAATAAACATTGTTCTCAATAACCAATCTCTTATAGTGCCTCTAGCAACATACACCTGAAAAAAAAAAGAGCCATCCAAATCATACTCCTGTTAATTGGACTAGGAATAATGGCTGGAATAGGCACTGGAATAGAGGGCATTGCAGCCTCAACCACATACTATCGTCAACTGTCTAAGGACTTAACGGATGACATAGAATGAGTAGCTATATCACTAGTGGCCCTTCAAGATCAATTACATTCCTTAGCTGAAGTAGTTTTATAAAATAGAAGGGCACTAGACCTGCTAACTGCTAAAAAAGGAGGGCTTTGTCTCTTCCTAAATGAGAAATGCTATTTTTATGTTAATAAGTCAGGGATAGCTAGGGACATGGCCCAAAAATTAAGAGAATGAATCACAAAAAGAAGACAAGAATTGGCTGATTCTTGGCTGAATTGGAACAATATTTGGAGTTGGGCATCCTGGCTTCTCCCATTAGCTGGACCACTCCTCTTAGTCCTATTGGCACTCCTGTTTGGGCCCTGCATTCTCAACTTAATAGTTCAATTTATTTCCTCCCACCTAGAATCCATAAAATTCCGAGTGTTTGTCCTCGGCTATGAACAACTTCCTCTGCAAGATATAGAAAGCAGGTGACACCCTTAGGAAAACTTTAAAGGACACGGGGGGGGGGGGGGGCGCGGGGAGAGGTGAGAGAAAAACAGGAATTAAGCAGGAAAGCTGACCTCAAGGGTCTTATCTTAAGTAAGCAGCTGCATGCCATCTCTGCTTCTGTAATTAAGCTTTAATTAAGCCGCTGCATGCCATTTCCCTTAACTGTAATCTCTGCTTCTGTAAACATGCTTTATTGCACCTCATATGGAAAAGTTCAGAAAAACGTCTGCTTTAATGGGCTTGTTGAAGCCCATTCCCAGTCCTAAATTTAAAATTGTAAACTCACCAATGGCAAACTCATGTATGTTGTAACCACAAAAAGCTCTATAAAAGCAACTTGACATTGAGGGTTGGGGCTCAGGTTTTGGGGGGCTACTCCACCTGAGACTTCTGGAATAAACACTTTTGATTCTCCTCTCAGTCTCCAGTGCCTGTTCTGAGTGCCTTCATTCCTGTTCCTGGTGAGTTGCTGCAGTTGCTGTAACAAGTGCTTTGCAGATACATGATTTTTCATAATTCTTTCGAAGTTATAAAATTTTGACTGTTCACTTCTCAAATACCTTTAGCCCTTGCCCTGCATTAAAAAGTTATTGATATTTTCTTTCTGTTTTTCACTCAAATTGAAAATACATATTTGGAGAGTAGGGAAGATGGCAACTGAGTCAGTCAGACTTTGCCAGTCCCTGTGTGAGTGAGTAAATGAAAAATTTTGTATATGTGCTGTAGAGTGAGTGGGCATGTGAGTGACTGACTGAGGGCTAGGGAGCTAGCGGCCACGGCTTTCCTGGTACAGTGGCTGGTGCCACAGTGACTGGGCTTGGACCCTAGCGATTCCCAGGATGCAGAACCTGAGAGCCATTTTCTTTTTCTTTTTCTTTTTTTTAAATCAACAAACACTCCCTGGGAAGAAAATGCTGGGAGACCCTGTCTAAGCGGGGCTCATAAGCGGGTGGCCAGGTCCCTGGTGCAACAGCTGGTGCTGCAGCTTTTCTACTTTGTCCCTGGCTCCTCCCAGGTCACAGAAGTGAAGTGCCATTTTTTTTTGAAATGGAGAGAAGTTTTCCTTTGAAAAAGCTGTGGGGAGAAACTATGGCCCCAGGCTCTCCCTCACCATTGAAGCAGGAGAGAGATTGCCATCTCCCAGCTTTGTCTCATCACTTAAGCACCGGCAGGGCTGTGGGAGGGGCTGTGTATGGAGGCAATTTCCCATGGAAGAGGGCAAAAGAGGTTCCCCACCAACATCTTGAAGGCGGGACAGGAAAGTGCTCTGACTTGCTCACCACGGAGCAAGAGAACCAATCTCTGTGACTGGTGGATCAACTACTCAGGGATTGATCGTGGTTCAGAGGAAATATCCTGAGAGCACAAACTTCAGAGGGACCTGACAACTGCTGATTCCAGGTGCCTCACCCCCTACGCTGATCAAGCCACAGGACAAAAAGTGAGGCCAGAAAAAGATGAGGAAGTACTCCAAAGAGATCAGTGGTGAGTCCAGGGCTGACCCATACCCCCTCCTCCCCAGCAATCCTCTGAATGTCAGACCCACACAGCTGGGACATGGCTGAGAGGGACAAACCCAGGTGGAGCCTGGATGTCAGTCGCAATAGGAGAACTCCATTCCAGAATAGGCCTGGCTGGGACTCCCCCAGTAAGAGTACATACCTGGGGAAGAGACAATCCCATACCTCCCCATGGGAGGAGATCTCCCTGACCATATGAGAGTGGGAGGGGAGGACTGTACCCCACCCACCTTCACTGCCCCTCCTCCTTCCCTGCTTTGTTCCCTGAAGAAGGAGTGAAAGAGGTGGCTCTGCAGGAGATAAATGATTAGAGGAACAATTACAGAGCCTGCAACAAGAGGGAAGGTTTTTTTTTAATTTTCATTTACTTCCTAATTTTCAAAAATTTTTTTGATGGTTTGTTTGTTAGTTCATCTATTCTAAAAATATTTTTCCTTTTTGCATAAATGTGTATCAGCATCAAACCAGAAATTTTTTCATTCTTTTCTTTTCTTTCTCTGTTTCTTTCTTTTATTTGTTGTATTTTGTCTATGTGCATATGTGAATGATTGAGTGTTCATCTTTTGATTTTGTTGTTGTTGGTTTTTGCTCTTTTGTTCTTCTGGGGTTTTTTAATATTCATTTTTTATAGTTTAAAGTGTGTGTCCATAAATGTGTGAGGGTTCAACCAGAATCCTTTTTTTAAAAAAAAATTATTTTCCTCTGTTCTTTCTGGTTTTCTTTTCTATTCATTTGTGCTAGGTGTGTGTGTGTGTTTAGTTTTCTTTTTTTTTGTTGTTGTTTGTTTTGTTTCACTTTGTTGTTGTCCCAGTTTTTTTGGTGTGTGTGTATGTGTATGTGTTCAATTGCTTTTGCATTTGTTTCTGCTTTGCATCGCCATATGGACTGGTGGTGGGGAGTGGGTGTCAGGGAAAACACCACAATAAGCGAACATTTTAATTTGCAAGTAGTTTCTGATTCCTAGCACACCACCCCCTACTTTATTCAAATTTAAAAAACTACAAGAGACAGCAAAGCTTCCCATCTACCATCCTACTTCATAATAAACAAATCCATAGCCCAGATCAGGGAAGAATAGAGGACAGAGCAAACATCAGAAGGGAAAGCCTGTCACAAATGAAGAAAAACTAAAGGAAGTCCTGAGGCAATTTCAAGCGTACCAAAGACAAAATCCCTGAAAAATCAGACCTTGGTGCCCAAACAATGGAAGTCACCAATGACTGTCTCCAGAATATGACAGGGATTAGGGAAAGATGGAAAGAGTGAATAAGAAAGAAAGACAAGATGAAACACTGAAAGAACTTGTAACAGAGATTTTGGCAATAAAAAATTTCATCCAGGATATAAATAACAAGATGACAAGCATGGAAAGAAGAATTAATCTTGCTGAAGAAAGAATCTCAGAACTTGAATACCAGAACATGGAATTAACCAGATCTGTAAAAATCATAGAAAGAAGACTCAGAAAGAAAGAACAAAGCCTACAAGAGATGTGGCAAACCTATTCCTGATTGGT
>CAUYQG010104031.1:0-22881 GCA_963574415.1 Tarsius wallacei
TGGATGGTGGTGATGGTTGCACAACAATGTGAATGTATTTAATGCCACTGAACTGTACACTTGAAAATGATTAAAATGGCAAAGTTTATGTTATGCATATTTCATAATCAAGAAATGCAGGTTCAACTGAAAACTCTAAACCTATTAATCTTCTCAATATTTAATACAGATATTACCAATTACTATACTTGACTGGTTTGTCAGTTTGGTGTAAGCTGAGTCTTCCTATAAAGTTAGAAAAGCTTTTAAAATTAGAGACTTTATCTTTTAGGTTATCCTTATTAACTATTGTTTAAAATGATCTATGAAATGCACATTAAGTAACGTATCAGACAATGAGTATACTGAGAACCCAATACTGACTATTCATATTCTCCATGTCATTAATTTTTCTGCTATTGATTTTCCTTACACTCCAGTAGCTTCCTTCATCTCACAACTGCATCTTTTAGCCACAGAGCTAAATTTTTTTTTTTTTTTTTTTTTTTAGTTGGAGTCTCATTCCGTCACCCAGGCTGGAGTGCAGTGGCACGCTCACCGCCACCCCAGTGTCAACCCCCTGAGCTTAGGCGATCCTTCCACCTCAGCCTTCCAAGTAGCCGGAACTATTGGCACACGCTATCACGCCTGGCTAATTTCTGATTTATTGTAGAGACGAGGTCTCACCAAGTTGCCCAGGCTGTTCTCAAACCCGTGGGCTCCGGCAATCCCCTCACCTCGGCCTCCCAAAGTGCTGGGATTACAGGCTTGAGGCAGCGCACCTGGCCAAGAGCTAAAATTTTAAAGTAAATAATTATATAAATGCAATGATGGTATACAGGATTCAATGCTAAACTTGACTTTCATAGCCTTTTCGATATAAATGTTAAAGAGAGGGAGGAGACATTGCCTTATGATTCTAGGAAATACATGTATTTCAGAGTCTAAAAAAACCTAAAACATCTTACTTAAGTTGAAAAAACTAGAAGGGATATCATGACATACATTATAACACAGTGTAAAAAGAATTTCCTGTAACACATCCATGTTTTATCAGAAGGAACTTTTCAAGAGATAGTCACATAATCGTCTCCGAAATTTTGATCCCACATTACTGCTAGGAAGATGGACATTTGGCTGAACTGATTTAGTAAAGAAAAAAAAAAAACAAAAAACTAAAACCAGTATCACTATCTTTTAGAAGCAAACTGACATGCATAAATATAAATGAATCCAAATTTTAAAAATAATCGTTAAGTGAAAGTGCAGAACAATTACAATAGGGTAACAAAAATAATAACTTAAATTGCACAGAAGCAACGGGCTACAAGCATGGAGGAATCTGGGCATACAAATAACATGAATCAACAACATAACACTGTCATTTTAAAAGAAATCATATTGTAATAGGTAAAAGTAATGATCTAAGAGCTAAGATACAGTAATATTTGAAGTTAGGCCAAAACAAAGGGTCACAGCCATTCTAATCTTGCTTCTAAGTCCTTGAAATAGCAGGCACTTAGTGAAAATGTATTGGCTAAATAAAGATCATTAAACAAGAACCTATAGCCACTGCATAGCTAGGGCTCTCCAAAGCCAAAACATAACCTGAATGCAAATGGCGTGTCATGGGATAATTTTATTAGTCATGATCTTTAACTTTAAAATGTTTCAGAATGACAGATACTTCAACTTCTAAAGTAGTATATGTAACTTCAAATTAGGAAACTCTTGTACCACAGAGTTTAAGGGAAGTCAGAGTATTGAAGAGACAAAGCAGAGAGTCATGATCTTTCCACGGGGGAAATGGCAGCTCTTAAATCTTGAGAGAGGGATATATTAAATAGTTCTACTAAGGAAAAAATGGGAGAAACCAAGGATGAGAATGTGATAAGCTTTGGCATATGGAACACTATGATGAGCCAGTTTTTCCTAGCTGCTAGTGTAGACTGTGAAGAGTTAGACTGCCTCAAGTATCAATACATCTGAAGAATTGTACTGGGCTTTCAAATATGCTGGAATACCATCATTCCACATGATAGACCACATTAGAATCTTTGACAGGTGGGTCATCTTCTAGTGAAGAAAGGAAGGTACAAATGAGAAAATGCTAAAGTTCTGTTCATTTAGGACAGACAGGAGAGGAATCTGTCTACCAGTGCAGCTGCACATTAAACTGTTTTCCCTTATTCTTATTAATGGTATCTAAACTTTGGTTTACTAATCAGTTCAGTAAACTAATGCTAAATGTAGTAATCCCTTATACTTCAGTTTCAAGCTTTACTAATTGTTTCTATTGTGCATACATAAAACGGGATGCTTTTGAATTTAAAAAATTTTCTTTATTTCTAAAAACATCACCAATCAACAAGGTGATGAGAATTGGGAAAGAATATGACAGGAATATGTTTGTTTTGTTTTTTTAAATCACAACCACTAATATTGAAATACTTTTCTAATGATAATCAAGAGTAAGTTCCAGTAAGATCTGAGATAACTTTGTAAGTGGTAATTCTGGTTTTTAAAAACTCTAATTAGATGATAGAAAGCAAAATATTATCATATAAAATGCCTTTTGTTCCCGTGACAGGATCGGAGTAAAGAAGTGACTACCTCCTCCTGAGAATAAAGCTACAATAAAATATTACTATATACTGGCCAGGCACAGTGGCTCATGCCTGTAGTCCTAGCACTTTGGGAGGCTGAGGCAAGAAGACTGCTTGAGCCCAGGAATCCGAGCCCAGCCCAGGCAACCTAACGTGCCTTCATCTCTATAAAAATACAAAGATGATCTGTGTGTGAAGGCGCTTACCTGTAGTCCTGGCTAACAGGAGGCCAAGGTGAGAGGACAGCTTGAGCATAGGAGTTTGAAGCTGCGGTGAGCTGTGATCATGTCCCTGAACTCAAGCCCGAGTGACAGAGTGAGACTCTGACTCAGGAGATTAAAAAATACTTCAAGAAAACACCTGGCTCTTACTATTTTTAAAGTAGATTTACCACTTGTTTAAGAATCATGTTAAAAATTAGTAAGAAAATTTGAAAAAGGCAATTAACTTCTAGGTTTATACGAACTGCTCTATAACACAGCTATAAAACAGTTTTTAAATAAATGTACTTAGCATACAGTTCTTTAAAGAATAGAGTTTTAATAGTAAGAGGAATCAATGACAAGAAACCGTATTTTGCTCAGGGAAAAAAAAACTGAACACTATACAATAAAAGCAATGATTGGAAATCCTGAATTACTTTCTGTTGTCAAGAGTCCATTTAATGTAATGATTTAACTTTTCCACAGAATTAATCACTATTACTTGCATACTAAAAGCGGTACAATTTTGGGAAAAGAGTAAGTCTATGAGAATTTAAATTTTTTCCTATCTTATCCACTTCTCACTTTTAAGATGTTTTGATTCCTGGCTCTGATAGAGATTATAATTTCCAGAAAATATACAAGAAATCCATGTTAAATAACAACAGTGGACCTTGAAGGCATGAGCTTTTGTCACTTTATTGTTAATCAATGAATATTATCCAAAATTAGAGATGTATACTTGCAACTTAATTGTACAACACAAAATTATGCTAATTGTCAAAGCCTATTGGAATTTACCAAAAAGTAATTAGTGTATTTTTACATTGCTACATGAACATGTGTTCTCAACTGCTAATAAAAGTTATGATTGGTTTAATCCCTATGAAAATCCATGTTGCAAATGGTTGTTCTTGTTTAGAAAAATTCACACAGCGTTTAAAAATGGATTAAATCCATTTTAACCTAATCTACAAATAGATTATGAACAGCAAATATAACTGGTCATTTTTCAACACTGCGTCAAACTGATGCAGCAATGGTAGTGCACACAGTTCAAAATTAGGAAAATTAATAAAAATCCAGTGAAGTCCAGGTTTTCACCGATTATGGCAATTGCTTTAGAGTGAATGCTGATGTTTCAAAGCATGGACAGCATTGTCTGTTCCTAGTTCGCTGTCTCGTCCTCTGATGTGCCAAGCAGGAACATTCTCTTCCGCAGGGTTTTGAAGCATGAGCACAACCATGGTACAACAGTTACTTCAAGGTTAGCCAGTTATCTTTTGTCCTACTAAGCCCCAAAATATATTAAATGCAACCTTTCCTTTTCATAATGTCTGCCCAGATTAATCCTTTTAAAGTCAGCAAAAATCAAAAAAGCACAAGAGATATTTTCTGACACAATTGAATCTACTGTGCATGAAAAAATGTTTAATAAAATGGCAATTTTAATAAATGTAAATTTGAGTGTGTCATACCAAATGGAAAGTAGCTGAACCACACAGAGAAAACAAGGCTTCATGTATCTTCAAATCTAGTTGTTTTACAGTAAAGAAAATATTATAACATGTGGATATTAGAACATCTTTCTAACTGGAAAGATTTCTTCAGTAAGATATAATTGAAATGAATATAAACTAAACTTATAATTTCTAAAATAGGATTAACAAACCAAATTTAAGTATTTTTAGTTAGAAATTGAAAAAAATAAGCACAGTGATTTAGAAACCAAATATGCTAAAATGATTATGTATCTATCATATCAAGAAATAAAGATATAGACATTCTTCATATACTACAAGGGTAAGATCTCTCTCTCTCTCTCTCTCTCTCTCTCTCACACACACACACACACAGCGTCCTCCTCAGTCACACAACACCCCTCCAGGAAGATGGTATACCAGTGAGAGCTTACAATTTTAATACAAATCAGCGCCCCACAGTTCAATTCAACAAAAAGGCAGTTAAAAACTTAGCGCTCTAATTCTGAAGGAAAATGAAATTTCAAAAGTATTCCTTCATGATTGAGACTATGATGATGAATTATAAAACATACAGTTTACACATTTCCAATGTGTTTGAACAACCAGTCATCGCAAGTGTCATAGTGAGGTAGTATTACTGTCCCCTCCTGGGGACTGATGTTTTCATAGGCTGTCCTTCCAAAAAGATTCAGTTTTAAAAATGGTTCAAATCAATTACCAACATGTGTATATTTTCTTTTATTAATCATCTGTTTTTCTGAATCAATCTATAAAAGAACAAAACTTTTAAAATCTTGTAGTCTGTTTCATCAATAAACTCTCCTAGTGAACTATACTACTGATGTCTATACCTCTGTGAGTTGGCAGGCAAAGGAAACCACCAAGAGTTATATATAGGAGATGAAACACCAATCAATTTAGCCGTCAAAGATAACTGTAACTAAGCAAATATCAAATATCCAATAATGCTATTATACTGGGATTTAAAAAAGTTACCTACCAGCTGTACACTGCACTGTCAGGAGTTCTAATTCCCTTCATGACTCATAACCATCTTCTACACACTGATCCCAAGGACTGTCCACTCTGCTGCCTGCCATCAATGTAAACACTACCTGATCTGTCTGGTGGCAGAACTATGGCTATGGGCATGGCAGGGTATGAGAAGGGCACATTGAGAAGACGTGGGTGAGTGAGAATGGGGAACATATGTAGGTTAAGTATGGAAGGGGAATGGGAAACACTCGTTCAACTACCCACCATCATCCTTTAAAATGTACAAAGTGCTCAAACCACACAGACACATTTGTCAGACATGATAATTAGTGCTAATCTTCAACAGAAAAACAAAGAAAGAAAGAAAATGAAAAGTGTGAACGGAAGTGATGGAACAACATTCTCCATTCCCCGGCCCAAAAGAAAAAGAAAACCAAGCACGACGTCACACTGCCTTAATGTTGAAGAGCTCCTGCTCCCCGTAATTTGTCTTTAGCCACCACAGTCAAACTGGTACAAGTGCTTTGGCAAGGTGGGATGCATTCCATCACATCTGCAAAGGCCTGCTTTTCTCTGTTGGTGGTTCAGCTTATGAAGAACATGTATGCAAAATAACAGCTCTCACATTGCTTCAAACTCATCAATACGCTGCTTCGTGTTGCCTTGCCGAATCTGTCGCAGAGTCTTGTACTTATCACGGCCTGCTTTAACATTCTCAGCATGAAGAACGTCATTTTGTGTTTTCTTGGTTTCATCTCTGGCTTGTGCTAATTCTGAACTTAAAGCCTATATTTAAAAAATAAAAAGTATGACTATTACTTTTTTCTTAAGATTCAAAAAATTTACGAAAATGGTTTAAAGATGTAAAAGTACACATACCAAATCTCTGACTTAATTATTAATATTTCCACTGTGAAACCTTTTTCTTTAAAGTGTGTAAGTTTGTTTTACTTTTAGTAATGATGATGATAGCGGTAAGAAAGGAATACCCACAGCCTTTCATTCTACATTCATCAACCATGATTTTTTGTATATTATTCTAAGTTTCCGTAACTTTCTCATCCAATCCTTGAGATGACTTACAAAGAAGTTCAATGTAGCATTACAGAGTAATGTTACTATAAGATTCAAAATCTATACCATGAGGGATGCTTTCTCCGAAAGTCTTAATATATTTATTGCAACTATTGCCTCGTTTTCTTTTCTTAACATTTAAAGATTTTACCAACTAAAATATTAGATAACTTATCAGGAAAAAAAGCAAGGTCTCATAATATTAAAATTCCTTATTTTGATCTAATAATGTCCATTGAATAAACTGACCTTTGCCTGTATAAAATCTAAATAAGGCTGGGTGCAGTGGCTTCACCTGTAATCCCAGCACTTTGGGAGGCCGAGGTGAAAGGATTGCCTGAGCTCGGGGGTTCGTGACCAGCCTGGGCAACTTGGTGAGACCTCGTCTCTACAATAAATCACAAAAAAACTAGCCGGATGAGGTGGCGCGTGCCTGTAGTTCCAGCTACTTTGAAGGCTGAGGAGGAAGGATCGCCTGAGCCCAGCAGGTAGAGGCTGCGGTGGCCATGAGCATGCCCCGGCACTCCAACCTGGGCAACAGAGTGAGACTCCAACTCAAAAAAAACAAAAAATAATAAATAAATAAAATCTAAACAAATAATTAAGATTACATAACGCCTTAAAGGTAATCTATTAAGTATCATGACTTTTCAATGTACATTTTATTGTTCAAAAACGAAATCACTTGTTTTTTTAAACAGCATTAGAATGCTTTCTACCTTTTAAAATGGGTCAAGCTCTAATTAAATAACTCACTAGTTAAGGCTTGATTACACAAAGCTAACAAACATTTGCTAATGGGGTCATACAAAGGAACAAATGAAATAGCATGTCTGTAGACTAAACACAAGCCAATGACAAGCCAGTTAGTGTTAAAGGCTTCTAGAAAAATAATCCGCTCTTTTAAATAAGCTTGTCTTAGGTGGAAAAACCGCAAACTGTATTTTAAATGTGCATATGACTGCAAATGTTAAATACCTGAAGTTGCTTCTTAACACGCTCGTTTTTCTGTGTTTCTGTTACACGTTCTTCCTCACTTCTATGGTTCATTACCCCTTCGCTTGATAATTCAGCACTAGCCTCGGCATTATTCTCATCATGTTCATCATGTTCATTTTCTGTTGGAGGAACGACTGGTGGAGGGGGAGGGGGAGGGGGAGCAGACATCACAGTTTTTAACTCTTCTTTGGTCTTTTCCAAGTCTTCCTGGGCTGCAAACGCCTGAACATTAAAAATAAGTTCATGAGCAACTTCCTTTAAAACTCAATCATTAACAGACTCATTATCCCATCCTTCTTATAGAAACTACATTTCAGGGTAATGAAAATAGGCCCTATTGATTAAAGCTGTCTTTAGAGAAGAATGACAGCAGGTGAGAGAGAGGCAAAAAAATGTTTTTTGAACCAGGGTCTCACTCTGTTGCCCAGGCTGGAGAGCAGTGGCACAACCACAGCTCACTGCAGCCTCAGCTGCCAGGGCTTAGGAGTTCCTTTTACCTCAGCCTCCTGAGTAGCTAAAACTACAGGCACATGCCATACACCTGGCTTTTTTTTTTTTTTTAAGATGGAGTCTCACTCTATCGCCCAGGCTGGAGTGCAGTGGCACACTCACGGCCACCCCAGTGTCTACTGCTAGGCTCCGGCGATCCTCCGCCTCAGCTTTTCAAATAGCCAGAACCACAGGTGTGTGCTACCACACCCAGCTCGTATTTTTTTTTTTAATTATTGTAGAGACAAGGTCTTGCCAAGTTGCCCGGACTGGTCTCGAACCAGCAGACTGAGGCAATCTACTCGCCCTGGCCTCCCAAAGTGCTGGGATTACAGGCTGAGCCACCAAGCCCGGCTTTGTTTTAAATTTTTGTACAGATGAAGTCTCGCCATATTGCCCAAGCTGGTCTTGAACTCCTGGGCTCAAGCAATTCCCTTGTTTCAGCTTCCCAAAGTGCTGGGATTACAGGTGTGAGCCACTACACCCAGCCAGAGAGAAAATTTTTAAAACATCATTTTGCAAGGCCTGATTACTAATTGTAAGCCCAGAATCAAAAATTCTGGTAAGGATTATCAATTGTTGCTAAAACTGTTATGCAAATAGTTGGCACAAGGGTTTCCCTAACACTTGCTTTTGTTCCCTCAGAAATTAATTACCTCTTCTGTGTTCTCCAAGTACTTAACTTACATCAACAGTTAAATATTTACCACACACACACACACACACACACACACACACACACACACACACAAGTATCTTTCCCCCTGCTACTTATGACAGTATTTTATATTTATCTCTATAAAATCAGCACACTCCTGGGCATACTGCTGGGCACAAAATAGCTGTTCAGTAAAAGCCAGTAAATAACAAACGATTACTTTGTGTTGCCATTCAGTAGCTTCCTCTTCCTTTTTCTTCTTGGCTTCTTCTAGAAGTGCAATCTTGGCAGTGAATTCGGCAAGTTCAGCTGCCTAAAAAAAAAAATGCAATTACTAAAAAAGAAATATTGAATAATTTGTGATATGTTAAGTCAACAAAGCTTTAATGCATATGCTTGGGCTGTTCTATTTGTTTTTCTTAGCCAGACTTCATCTTAAAGAGGGTAGTATTTCTTAGGATCCTAAATAGCTTATTTATAGTTGGTCCTTGGGGTGACGAGCTAATAAGATATTATTATTCTACAGACAAATAGTTAATACTGTCTTAGCAGCAGAAGCTTAAAATGTGTAACTTAGGAAATATTATTATTAATCCATAAACAAACTATTTGCTAAGGTCTACAAAAATATTTATATTTGGATATAAGAGAACTTTGTCAAAGCCTCTATTTAATTCCCAATAATCCTAATAGGTAGTACTACACCTCTTTTCTTTCCTTTTTTTTTTTTTTTGAGTTGGAGTCTCACTCTGTCATCCAGGCTGGAGTTCAGTGTCACACTCATGGCCACCGCAGCCTCGACCTGCTGGGCTCAAGCAATTCTTCCACCTCAGTCTTCCAAGTAGCTGGGACTACAGGCGTGCACCACCACGCCCAGCTAATTTTTTGATTTATTGTAAAGATGAGGTCTCGCCAGGTAGCCCAGGCTGGTCTCGAACCCATAGGCTCAGGTAATCCTCTCACCTAGGCTTCCCCAAGTGCTGGGATTATAGGCGTGAGCCACCGCGACCAGCCACCACTGTTCTTTTTGAAGGAAAGGAACTGAGGCTCAAAAAGATCCAATGATACACAGCAAGTAAATGTTTGAATCAATATTTAAATCCAGGATCTTCTAAGGGATATGCCTTTATTTGTATGTCCACTAAGTAAACAAAAGTCTCAACCAAGTATGGCCTATACAGTTCCTATCTTGTAGGAGGTATAAAATATTGTGTCAATTTATCTAAAGCAAAAGATATGTCCAACGACTTGTAGTAGAGCCTGTCCAAAGTCAAAGTGAATTGAAATCTTTTGTTGGCAATGGGCTCCATTTACAAATAATCTATAGAAAAATATATTTTATGCTGTTCTGTTTTTAGGATGTCTTTTTAAGTCAGAAATAAGAGTTTTAGGTTTACTTCCACATTCTGTTATCAAGTTATTCGTATCTGGGTTTGCTTTCCAGAAAGTACAGCTTTTCTTTTAGAAGGTTCACACTAAGGGTTTAAGTTTTCCTTTTTCTCTGAGGCAGACCGAAGCCAGCTCCTTACCAGCTGTTCCTGGTTTTTCATCTGGTCGGCAGCTTGTTTTGCGATCGCGGACTTGGCCTCTTCCGCAGCTCGACGCTCCTTTTCAAGCCGTTCTGCTTCTTCTTTTGCTCGTTTTCGTTCCTGATCCAGCTCTAGAGCTTTCCGAGTCTGTTCTTCTAGTTCTGTCAAATATATGTATCCCCCCCACACAATCATTAACTCCAATTATTCTCATTATCCAAAGAAGCTAAAAGAGCAGCAAGAAATCAAATCTGTACCGTTTCAGAAAATTAGCACACATGTAAATACACATGGACCTAGTTTTTAACTTGGCAAAGTCTTATCATTTTTTAAAATCCATTACACAACTCAAAAATGCAAAGAAATAATCCTTTGTAATTCCAGTTATGCCATAAGGCTAGAAGCACAAACATTTATTTTTTATATTATCTCTCCATTTAAAGTTTTAACTTTAGTAAACAAATTGCCATGTTTCAGAAATCCAGAAAATAATACATTTTAAAACCTATGTAAGTTTACCTTATCTAAACTAAGTATGAGATAAGTAAACCTAAGAAATTAAAATTGAAAACCATACTTAAGGACTCAAAGTACAAATTTTGATGTGAGTTATATGAATAATTGAAAATGGTAAGTTACTGGTACATATTCATTGAAATGACATTCTTCACAAAAATAGAAAAAAAGTCCTAAAATTTATATAGAACCACAAAAGACCCCAAAGAGCCAACACAATCCTGAGCAAAAAGAACAAAGCTGACTTTATCACACTACCTGGCTTCAAAGTTTACTTCAAAACGGTGGTAACCAAAACAGCATGGTACTGGCATAACATCAGACACAGATCAATGGAACAGAACAGAGAACACTGATATAAATCCACATATTTACAACCAACTCATCTTCAACAAAGGCACAAAGAACATACAGTACAGAAAGGACAGTCTTTTCAATCAATGGTGTTGGGAAAACTGGATAACTATATGCAAAAGAAGAAAACTAGACCCCTATCATATATATCATATACATCATATACAAAAACTAAATCAAAATGGATTCAAGACTTAAATCTAAAACCTGAAGCTGTAAAACTACTAGAAGAGAACATTGAAGAAATGTTCCAGGATATTAGTTTAGGCAAAGATCTTTTTGTATAAGACCTCAAAGGCAAAGGCAACCAAAGCCATAATAGACAACTGGGATTACAATAAGCTGAAAAAGCTTCTGCACAGCAAGGGAAACTATCAGCAAAGTGAAGAGACAACCCACAAAATGGGTGAACATATCTGCAATCCATCTGACAGGGAATTAATAACCAGAATATACAAGAAGCGTAAACAACTCAACAAGAAAAACAATCCTGTCTTAAAAATGAGCAAAAGATGTGAACAGACATTTCTCAAAAGAAGGCATATAAATGGCCAACAGGTATATGAAAAATGCTCAACACTAATCATCAGAGAAATGCAAATCTAATGCTTGTGTCTAAAAGATAGGCAATAACAGATGCTGGAGAGAATGTGCAGAAAGAGGGCCTCTTGTAAACTGTTGGCAGGAATGTAAATTAGTACAGTCACTGTGGAGAACAGCATGGAGGCTCCTCAAAAAACTAAAAATAGAATTACCATATGATCCAGCAATCTCATTACTGGGTATATATCCACAAGAAAGGAAACCAATATATCAAAGAGATAGCTGCACTCCCATGTTTACTGCAGCACTATTCACAATAGCCAAGATAGGGACTCAACCTAAGTGTCCACCAACAAATGAATGGAAAAAGAAAATTTGGTATATATACATCACGGAATATTATCCAGTCATACAAAGAATAAAATCTTGTCATTTGCAGCAACATGGATGGAACTGGAGGCCATTAAGTCAAGTAAAATAAGCCAAGCACAGAAAGACAATTATCCCATGTTCTCAACCACGTGTGGGAGCTAAATAAATGTATCTCACAAAGATGGAGAGTAGAATGGTGACCAGGAAGGAAAAAGGGGAGGGGAGGAACAAAGGGGAGAAAACGTATTTAATCACCACTGAACTGTATACTTAAAAATGGTAAAGATGGTAAATTTTACCTGCATGTTTTACCTCAATACAAAAATTCTATACGGCTACTTGGCTATAAAGATGAAATGTATACAGCACTGGAGGTCACTACAGCTAAATTCAAGGATTGCTCATTTTAGAATCTGCCATTCCATGTGATTGACAGATAAAGTAAAGCCCACAAAGCTCATGGCTTTATCACTCATCTAAACAAGCTAACAAGTAACTAAACAATTGAAAGCAGGGTCTAAAAGAGATATCTGAACACTCATGTTCACAACAGCATTATTCACAATAGCTAAAACATAGAAATATCCCAAGTGTCCATCAACGGGCAAATGGATAAGCAAAATATGGTATATACATACAACAAAATATTATTTAGCCTTTAAGGGATGAAATTCTGACATATACTACAACATGGACAAACCCTAAGTACATTATGCCAAGTAAAGTAAGCCAGCCACAAAAAGACAAATACTGTATTATTCTACTTATATAGTCAAAAATCACAAGGACAGAAGTTTTATTAAAACACAACCACCCTCATTTGTTGAGGTATTGTATATGGCCACTTTCACGCTGCAGCAACAGAACTGAGTAGTTAGGAAAGAGAATGTGGCCTGTAAAGCCTTAAATATTTACTGTCTGGCACTTTGCAGAGATGCTCAAAATCACTGCTCATCAAGAAAATGCACTACAGGTTGAAAACCCCTAATCCAAAAATCCAAAATGCTCCCAAATCCAAAACTTTAAAAAATTTTAAATTCAGGGGATATGTGTGCAAGTTTGTTACATGGGATTATTGTGTGATGGCGAGGTTTGGGCTTCTGTTGAACCTGTCACTCAAACGGGGAATATGGGACCCAACAGGTAGTTATTCACTCTTGCTCCAATGTAGTACTCAATGGGTGATTTTTCAGTCCTCCTCCCCCTTCCCCTGCTTTCAGAGTCCCCAGTGTTTGTTCTCATCTTTTGAGACCACGTGTACCCAGTGTTTAGCTCCTACTTACAACATGCAGTATTTGGTTTTCTGTTTCGGCATCAATTTGCTTAGAATAATGGCCTCCAGCTGCATCCATGTTGCTGCAAAGAACATGACTTCATTCTTTCATGGCTGCATAGTATTCCATAGCATATATGTACCACATTTTCTTTATCCAATCCACCACTGATGAGCACCTAGATTGGTTCCATGCTTTTGCTACTGTGAACAGTGCTGTGATAAACATGAGTGCAGGTGTCTTTTTAGTGGAATGATTTATGTTCCTTTGAGTATATACCCACTAGTGGGATTGCTGGGTCAAGTAGTAATTCTATTTTTAGTTATTTGAGAAATCTCCAAACTGCTTTCCACAGGGGCTGAACTAGTTGACACCCCCACCAGCAGCGTATGAACATTCCCTTTTCCCCGAACCTTGCTAACATCTGCTGTTTTTGATTTTTTAGCAATAGCCCTTCTGGCAGGGTGAGACAGTATCTCATTGTGGTTTTGATAAGCATTTCTCTGAAGACTAGTAATGTTGAGCATTTTTCTACATGTTTGTTGCCCACTTGTATGTCTTCCTTTAAGAAGTGTCTGTTCATATACTTGCCCACTTTTTAATGGGGCTGTCTTTTTTTTGTCGATTTAAGTTCCTTATAGATTCTGGATTAGTCCATAGTTTGCAAATATTCTCTCCCATTCTGTAGGCTGTCTTTTTATTCTGTTGATAGCTTCTTTTGCTGTGCAGAAGCTCTTCAGATTAATTAGATCCCAGTTGTCAATTTTTGTCAAAATTTGAAAACTTTTGAGCACCAATATGACACTCAAAGGAAATGCCCCTGGGAGCATTTCAGAGTCTTGGATTAGGGATGCTCAACTAGCAAGTTTGATGCAAATATTGTAAAATCTGAAATCCAAAACACTTCTGATCCCAAGCATTTTGGATTAGGGATTCTCAACCGGCGTATACACCAGAATGGCTAAACAAACAAGCCAAAACCCTAACAATAAAAAGTGGTGGAAGGCTGGGCTCGGTGGCTCAGCCTATAATCCCAGCACTTTGGGAGACCCAGGCAAGTGAATTGCCTGAGCCCGCAGGTTCGAGACCAGCCCGAGCAACTTGGCAAGACTGCGTCACTACAATAAATAAAAAATTAGCCAAGAGCCGGGCTTGGTGGCTCAGCCTGTAATCCCACGCCTTGGGAGGCTGAGGTGAGTGGATTGCCTGAGGCCGCGGGTTCGAGACCCGCCTGGGCAAGCGAGACCTCATCTCTACAATAAATAAAAAAATCAGCCGGGCGTGGTAACGCGCACCTGTAGTTCCAGCTACTTGGAAGGCTGAGGCAGAAGGATCGCCGGAGCCCAGCAGGTCAAGGCTGCGGTGGCCGGGAGCGGCCACTGCACTCCAGTCTGGGCGACAGAGTGAGACTCCAACTCAAAAAAAAAAAAAATTAGCCAGGCATGGTAGCGCGCACCTGTAGTTCCGGCCACATGGAAGGATTGCCGGAACCCAGCAGGTTAACGCTGGGAAAGCTGTGAGTGTGCCACTGTACTCCAGCCTGCATGATGGAGCAAGACTCCCACTCAAAAAAAAAAAAAAAAGTGGTGGAAGAAGTAGTAAGAATGAAGAGCAAATAAGCTTATGTTCACTAGTAATAGGAATAAAAATGATCCAGTCACTCTGGAATGGGGGAAATGTAACATGACCCAGTCACTTGAGAAACAAGTTTAGCAGTTCCTCAAAAGTCAGAGTGACCACTTGGCTCAGCGATTCCACTCCTTAGGTCTATACCCCAAATAATGGAAAACATACAAACAACAAAAACCTATACAAATGTTCATAACAGCATTACTCACAAACAACCCAATCATCCATCAACTGATAAATGAATAAAATGTAGTATATCCATAAAATGGAACAGTATTCACCAATTTATTTTTTTTATTTTTCTTTTTTTTTTTTGAGTTGGAGTCTCACTCTGTCACCCAGACTGGAGTGCAGTGGCCGCTCCCGGCCACCGCAGCCTCAACCTGCTGGGCTCCGGTGATCCTCCCACCTCAGCCTTCCAAGTAGCTGGAACTACAGGTGCGCGCTACCATGCCCAGCTAATTTAAATAAACGCTCACATACCACAATATGAATAAACCTTGAAAATATAATGCTAAATTAAAAAGCAGTCACAAAAGACCAAGTTTTGCATAATTTCATTTAAATGAAATGTCCAGAGCAGGCAAATCTATAGGATAGAAAGGTTAGTGGTTACCTTTGGATGGGAAAGGGAGTATTAAGAAGAAATGAGAATGATTGTTTTGGATGTGATGAAAATGTTCTAAAACTGACTGCGGTGATAGTTGCACAATGCTGTAAATAGGCTTAAACTATGTTATTATGTAGACTTAAACCCTTAAGCTGTCTTCTTGAAATGGGTAATTATATGATATCCAAATTACGTTATATAAATTATATCTCAACAAAGCTATTTAAAAAATAAACAAGATTAAACTCTATGATGGCAGAAGTCGAAATGATAAAAATTACATTTGAAGTGCTTGTTTAGGCAGCACATATACTAAAACTGGAACAATACAAAGAAAATTAGAATGGTCCTTGTTAAGAATGACAAAAAAATTCATAAAGTGTTCCACATTTTTTTTAATCACATAAGATTCACATAAGATTAAAAAAAAAAAGACTAGAATGAGGTAAAAAGGAAGCTCCCTGAGTGCAGGCAATTTCTATATTCTGTTCTAGGTACTTACAGGAATACATTTATTTGTAAAAATTGAGGCTTACACTTGAGAAGAACATATATTACTGTATCAATCTGTATACTTCAACAAAAACATTTGTTTTTCTTTTTAAATACAACCATAATTTTTTTAAATCTTAGAATGCTACATTATGGATTACTTCCATCTTAGAAACTAGAAAACTAAGTGAATTGAGAGGCAAAAACGACTTGTTTATGGTCATATTCTATGTTAATGACAAAATTAAAGCTTGTTCCTCCCTAGGTGAGTGGATTGCCTGCGACCGAGGGTTTGAGACCAGGGCGGACAACTTGATGAGACCTACAATAAATCAAAAATTGCCCAGACGTGATAGCCCCTCCCTACCTACAACTATTGTTTTTATCACATTATTCTGCTTCCTTCTCCCATAGCACTTAACACTACAGAAAATAATATTGTTTATTATATTACTCTATCTTTCCTCAATTTTAGTAAGCTCCATGAGAAGGAAAAGCTTTTCTGTTCAGTACTGTATCCTCAATACTAAAACAGTGCCTAGTACACACAAGGTGCTTAGTTAAGTATCCAGGATGAATGAAATCATTATACCAATACTTTCCTATGGTTGGTCTTTTTGAAAATGAAATTCACTTCAATAATTGTTAGAACAGTAACTGAATGCACGTCTAGCTATATTATACCCCAAATATATCTTTACAATGGTTAAAATGATAAAGATAAATAATTTAACAGTGATACATTACAAAAATGAAAAATGAATGAATGTTTCTATTAAGTGACTCATTTGAAATAATAATGGCTTCAATTTAACATTTTTAAAAATAAAATGACAGTAATGAAGTATAAAAAAGTTTCTTCCTAGGCTGGGTGCAGCGACTCGTGCCTATAATCCCAGCACTTTGGGAGGCTGAGGTGAGAGGACTGCCTGAGCCCACGGGTTCGAGACCAGCCTGGGCAACGAGACCTCATCTCTACAATAAGTCAAAAATTTCGTCAGTCAACTAGCTACTTGAAAGGCTGAGGTGGAAGGATCACCTGAGTCCAGCAGGTTGAGGCTGCAGTGGTTGTGAGCATGCCACTGCACTCCAGCCTGGGTGACAGAATGAGACTCCGACTCAAAATAAATAAATAAAAATAAAAAAGTTTCTTCCTTGTGAGCATAGCAGCTCACACCTGTAATCCCAACATTTTGGGAGGCTGAGGCAGGAGGATTGCTGGAGCCCCAAAGTTTAAGACTGCTAGGCAACAGCTAGACTTCGTCTCTACAAAAAAATTAGCTGGGTATAATGGTGTATGACTAGAGTCCCAGCCATTAGGGAGGCTGAGGCGAGGGGATTGCCTGAGCTCAAAAGGTAAAGGCTGCAGTGAGGAATGATCATGCCACTGCACTCCAGCCTGGGAGACAGTGAACCCAATTGAAAAAAAAAAAAAAAAAAAAGTCGCCCCACAAAACAAAAAAAATTACAGGTTAATCATCTAAATCATAACTTAGATATGGCCAAAGTTACTGCATTTGAATAAGAATTTAACATAAATTACAAGACAGTTGTGCAGATTTTAGGACAGCCTGGGAAAGCTTTTTAGGAAAAAACAAATTGGATGTCTTTTTCCTTAAGATGACTGATTTGAAATTGCCTTGATAGGGATGATCTAAATTCTTTCTATGTTCTATCTTCCTTAAGTCTTTAGTGCTTCTTTGAGTAGTTTTCTATATGTAAATCATTAATATTTGTATTATATATTCTAAATAAATGAGATGAAAAGGTTTAGTAAGTAGCTATTTTCTCAGAAAAGGTGATAAAGTGCTACAATTTAATATTTTCTTTGAAATCATATCAGTATCAGAAATTTCTTTAAATTTTTCTTTTTAAACATATTTTAGCATAATTCAGATTTCTGACAGCACTTCTCCTCTGAAAGTATTGTTCATACTATCCACATGACACTTAGTACATATCGTGTCACTTCATTAACATTTTCATGTGTGTACTTCTGCCAACTATACACACCTCACTCCATCTCTGCCACATTCTTGTATTTCTAGAATGCAATACAAAGTAGTCACTCCATAAATGTCTGTTTTGATTGATGGAAAAGGCAATGAGAGTGGTAGGAATCACACACTGGAATTCAGGAAACAAGCTCTGCCCCAGAGTTGTGGCCTGAAAACAAATGTTTTGCTATCCTCAGGCTTTATACTGAATTAGTTTCTAAATTTTCTATTTTTTACTCTGAGGAGTAAGTCTTCTAATGAATCAGAAAAAACCTAGGTTCTTTCTATTTCTTCTCTAAGAAATATTATTTCCAATCCTCTTGGAATTGAAATGATCAACCAGCTTGCAGATTTAAAGCAATCATTGTGACTTTCCCCTTGAGCTCCCCTCTTGCAAATATTCTACCCATTGTTCAAAGCATCTCCCCACCACAGTAGGCTAGTGTAAGAAATAAAAATAAACCTCAAACAAGACTACAGGTTGAGTATCCTTAATCCAAAAACCCAAAATATTAAATGCTTCAAAACCCAAACCTTTTAGAGTACCAACATGATGTTCAAAGGAAACACTTGAATTTTGGACTTTCAGATTTGGGGTGCTCAACTGAACAATGCAAACATTCTAAAATCTGAAAAAATCTGAAACACCTCTGGTCCCAAACATTTCGGATGAGGGATACTCAACCAGTACTGGCTACTTCCAACAGAACTGTAGATGGTTCTACTAGTTATTAGGAAAGCAGGTTATTAAACATAGTTTTATAAGCAGCGTAGATTTCACGTTACCCCTGAGATCTGACTGCCTAGAAAGGAGAAAAGCATTTAATTCTGCTCAATACTTTTTTTCTTCTTGCTCTCCCACTATTTGCTGTGTGAAAGTAGTACATCCTCAAGTTACTTAACATAAACCACATGTTGCAAATCCAGCATATCTTTTCTATATACGTAGCATTTTGGTCCCATACTACCTAAGAAGTTCTTCCAAACATGTTACCAAAAACAAACAAATACAAAATATAACACATCTATGTATTCTGCATTTTCTGGGGGTTTTTGGTTTTGTTTTGTTTTAAGTTGGAGTCTCACTGTTGCCCAGGCTGAAGTGCAGTAGCATGCTCACAGCCACGGCAGCCTCGACCTGCTGGACTCAGGCAATCCTTTTGCCTCAGTCTTCTAAGTAGCTGGAACTACAGCTTGTGCTACCATGCCCAGATAATTTTTAATTTATTGTAGAGATGAAATCTCTGCAAGTAGCCCGAGCTGTTCTTGAACCCCCTGGGCTCAGGCAATCCTCTCACCTCTGCCTCCCTAAGTGCTGGCATTACAGGTGTGAGCCATAGTATCCGGCTTATTCTGTATTTTCTAATACACTGAAATTAAATATTTTTTTAGGAGTTCCAAAATAGCTTATATAGTTAGAATAGCTGAAATTGCTTTAAGTTACTTAAATGCCTCAAGGTACTTAAGGTACTTAAATGAAGCATTGCATAAATGCTCTTGTTTAAAAGCCATAAAGTGTTGACTATGTGTCTTCTGTTTCTAGAACCCTGAACAGTAACAGGTATAAATTAACATATATAGTCATTTAGAATACTTAAGCATAATCATGAAAGATATTTGCATGTTTAAGTAAATTAGAAAGAACATGAGCACTGTATAACTAAATGTGCCTTAAACATGTTCGTGATGCAATTCCACGAAATAGTAACTTGGCAATTAAATATGCAACTGTCCTAGTAAGATTTATAATAGCAAAAAAGACCAAAAAAAAAACAAAAACAAAAACAAAAAACCCCACTATCTGACAACAGAGCAAAGATTTTGAAACCCTCGTCAAAAAGAAACCTTACCTTTCTGGGCTTTCAATGTTTGTTCTTCAATTTGCCTTAGACGCTCCATCAGCTCTTCCTTTTCACGTTCTATTCTTTCCTTTTCCTTTTCTGCTATTTCTCTTTTTTTCTTTTCATTTTCTAACTGTGCCCTTAAAAGGAATTACAATTACTATATTACAAATTAATAGACAGAATGTTATTCATGTGAAATCTAAGTACTATATTCAAATCAACTAGGAAACTACAACATGAATATTTTAACAGAGTTTTCATTATTTTCACTTGTGCTCAAAATAGCATATGATTATAAACACAGGACTATGTTACTACATACACCCATATGTGTACATATACATGTTCTGGGTTCCAATTGTGGGGTCACAATAAAAACAGTTGCTGACTGTTTTAGGAAATAGCAGCCATAAAGAAGGACAAAATTCTGAACTTCACAGTAACTTGGATGGACTTAGAGGCTACAAGACTGAGTGATCTATCACAGAAACAAAGAACCAAATATCACATGGTCTCAAGCGGACTTTGAACAACTACTGTAATACTATAAGAAAAGGATTGGCAGTAATGAGAAACTGCCAGGGGAGGGAAGGCACACCTCATTAACAAGGGTACTTACATAGTGAACATTTGTACACCTAACCCTGAATTGTACTCCACGTATTTAAAATTAAATATTGAAAAAAAGAAATATTAAAAACTTAGACGCTTGGGGAAGATTTTCAAAGACAAGCTTACAAAACTGCTTGGAAAATATAACTGTCAAATATATCCCTATGTACAAAACATGTATACAAGGCGGAATGAGTGGGGGAAAAAATAATTTACTATTTGCATAAAGGATGAACTCATAACAACAAATTACATGTCAGCACCAAATAGTCCCACAGTTGCCATACCCCCACAGTTGCCATACCCCCAAAACATACCTTCTTTAGATTAGGGAGTACCTTCCACAAAGGCAATTATCTTAAAAGAGGAAAGTAATCTGGGAGGGCAACGATTTTCAATCATTAGAAATAAATTGATACAAGTTTAATTTACTGGATAATACCCATTTATGCCTGGATATAAGATGATAAATCATTTTCACCTCCTTCGACAATTCCATTAGAATGACAGTAGGTGGCTAATGCTGTTTAAAAAAAGACCAACAGTGCTGGGTGGGATAGAATGCCTCAATCATTTGGCTGCATCTGCCATAAATTGTCTCTTTCAAAGAGAGGCAAATTTCTTAAATTTCTTAATCAAACATCTACCAACATCTACCAACAGCCTACCATGGGTTGGACTCTATGTTGGGGGGCAAAAATATAGAGGATGAATAAAAGTCGGATGAGTAATTGTGTTATTAGATATATTTTCTACTAAAGTTTAATCATTATTCAAATCACTACTTTAATAAGAATAATTTTGGCTAGGTGTGGGGGCTCACACATGCAATCCCAGCACTTTGGGAGGCCAAGGTAAGAGGACTGCCTGAGCAGTTCTGAGGGTTCGAGAACAGCTTGGGCTTCGTCTCCACAATAAATTAAAAGTTAGGTGTGCACCTGGCATGCACCTGTAGAGCCAACTATTTGCAAGGCTAAGGCAGAAGGATTGCCTGAGCCCAGCAGGTCGAGACTGTGGTAGCCGTGATTGTGCCACTGCATGCCAGGTTGGGCGACACAGTGAAACTCCGACTCAAATAAATAAATAAGAATGATTTTCTTTTTTTTTTTTTAAGTTAAAATTCAATTATGATTTCATCTCTGTCATTTATCTGGTATGCTTTAATGGTCCATAAAAAGATATCACTGCCATCTGCTGTCAACTGTGAATTTCAGGGACAAAACCATGCAGTTTTTCAACTTCTAGTCTCTGATAAACATCAACAAAGTTATACTATCAAAGTTCTTTTCCTTACTTTATAAACCTAAATTTTAAAATTCCTGCAGCTCCTACATATCTATCTGCCCCCAACATATGGAGTCCAGCTTTGGGGCAAACAAGTAGAGTTGTCACCACTCAGAAAGACATTGATGGTGACCTCCTAGCACACCAAGCCAAAACATGAAGTTTAAGGGTCACCATACTTCTATGCAGGTTTATTAAATCTCCCCACCATTTAAGAAACCAGGGCCTAAAGCCAGGCACAGTTACTTAGCAGGTTGAAGCAGGAGGATCACTTGAGTTCAGGAATTTAAGACTGTAGTGAGCTGTGATGGTGCATTTTGCAAAGTTTATTCTGCTGCATTCTTGTGAGGCTCATAACTCACATCTTATAAGAATCCTCCCCTGACTATAGCTGTCACTAGCTAACACCTCACTCAATTAACACAAATGCTTTCAGCTCTCCACATCACCAGTTTCTGTAGGCCTGTCTTATCTCCCTCATGAAACTGGAAGATCTTACTTCTCCCCGGAACACTGTTCACTTGGGAGGACTAACCTGGTCCATTCACTGGCCCTAGACATACCATGCATATTCTCATCTCTACACATTTGTTCATGTTGGCTTCTTCTTCGGAATCTATCTTCTCCCTTCTCTGACCTTTAAGCCTTAGTCACGTCCCATTTTCCCCCTGAAGTCTCCTGTGATTACTCTAAACAAAGGCAGACATTTTAACTTAGAATTTGGGTTCATAAACACTCATTTCAACCCAGCTGTTCTATTTCAAGGACATAAATAACATAGAAATAAACTATTAATTCTTCATGCTAATATGCACATAATGCATTTAGAATATCTTATTTATTAAAAAACATAAAATGGGTCCAATTACATTTTTCTTGAATATTAAAAACTGACATACTCAATTTAGATTATTCCAATGCTAAGACTTCTTCATCACTATACAATGCATCTATGTAACCAAAAACCATTTGTACTCCCTAAAGCTACTGAAATAAAAGATAATAATGAAACTTAGATTATGCATTAATATTAAGAATTATTGGCTGGGCTCGGGGGCTCAGCCTGTAATCCCAGCACGTTGGGAGGCGGAGGCGAGTGCACTGTCTGAGCCCGCGGGTTTGAGACTAGCCCGGGCAACTTGGCAAGACCTCGTCTCTACAATAAATCAAAAATTAGCCAGGCGTGGTAGCGCACACCTGTAGTTCCAGCTACTTGGAAGGCTGAGGTGGAAGGATCGCCAGAGCCCAGCAGGTCGAGGCGGCAGTGGCCAGGAGCATGCCACTACACTCCAGTCTGGGTGACAGAGTGACACTCCAACTAAAAAAAAAAAAAAAGA
>CAUYQG010104037.1:0-10543 GCA_963574415.1 Tarsius wallacei
GCAGCAACCTGGATGGAACTAGAGTCCATAATACTGAGTGACCTCTCACAGAAACAAAAAACTAAGTATCACATGTTCTCACTCATATAGTAGACCTTGATCATCCAACGTACTACCACAAGAAAATGACTGACAGTGATGGGAAACTATGGAGGGGGGCGATGGGATTAATGGTGATAAATATCTGTCTGGGGATGGGGAGACACCTCTTATCATCAAGGGTGCCTGAATGAAGCATTTTTGTATGCCTAACCCCTAACTGTACCCCATAATACCATAATAAAAAAAAATAAAAAATAAAAAATAATAAAAAAATTAAAAAAACTTGAGCTCATTGGAAAAAAAAAAGTCTTCGAATCAGCAATAGAATTATACCAAAATGGTTTTGTTTTTTGTTTTTGCCACTTTTTCTTTGTAGCTGAAGAGATTTTTTTCTAAATGCACACAACATTTAATTCTGCCTAAAAATAAGAAAAACTGTAAAACTTCAATAGCTCATGTTAAATCATGGTGAAGTATACTGCAGAGAAGGTTATAACAGAAAGGGAGGCTTGTTTCCATTTTAACACATTTTTTAACTTGGTTTTCTGGAAAAAATAAAGGTACCCCATAGGCATGTATGTGTACAATTTCAATTTCCAAATGCATTAGACTGCCTAAAATATGAAACCTGTGGTTTCTGGTTCCAGACCTACATATGAATGGATAAATGCTTCAGGCACTTTAAAAATAAAACTTTGTCTCTCCTGGACAAAATGTTTTCATGGTTCAATAAGAAAAATTAAAACATAAAAGTTGAATATATAACAAGCAGTTATATTTTAGACTATATGATTTCCTGGGCCTTGAATTATTCTATAGTAGTCCTGATCTGCTTGCTTTAATAAGAAAGTATTTTTCATCTTAAGTGATAAAAGCATATCTCAAACACACACAGAAAGGGAATGTTACTTCATAAATACAAAACATATCTCAGGCACTATTAATAAAGATCTTGGTTAGATCTTAAGGAAATCTATGGTTGGTACAGTTTTTTTGTGTTTATATTTTTATCACAAATCTGTACCAGAAATATCTTAAAACTGGTAGCACACTAGGCTGACACCAGTCAGAATCACCACATAAAGACATTAAGAAATGTCAGTGATCAGTGTTTCAGCAACTGTTCCATTTATGTTAGAATCCCTTTACTAGTATAGAAAAAAAAATTCCAAATAAGTTAAAGGCATGGGTGACTGAAAAACAAAACAAAACATTAAATGAGCAAGAAAAACCGCCATTATCATTTGGAAGCTGTGGCCCTTCCTAGATTTTTTTTTTTTTGAATGACAACAGTTCCTGGGAATCTGCTACACTTCTAAGACTATTGATTTGGGTGCACGTATCTTCCATCTTCCATTTCAAACCCAGTCAAGCAGCCCTGTGATTAACAGTTTATTCCCCAGGTCTGTTCTTCTGTTTTATAAATTCTTAACTTTTTTGTAGAAAGAGAGAAAAACAAAACAAAACATGGGAAGCAAAAGACATTTCCAAGGAAGAACCCAGACACGAAATAGGAATCAGCTGTCTTTAATGAGAACCCTGCATGTAAGAAAATATTTGTGGCTTCAAAAGAGTAAAGATTGATTTCAATGAAAAAGCAGGTATCCTTCAGGTTTCTAGAATGTAAACCTTAATTAATAAAACCTTTCTCTTGAAAGAGGCAACCGTTGGATGGTAATGTTAATTATGATCTAGATATGAAGTATTCAGTTTCAAAAATCTTCCATTCAATCCAATTTATGGGCAGAAGAGTAATATATAATATCCAGTATGTAGAATTTCTCACCTCTCATGTGTTATTGATTGTAAGATGCACATTTCAGCACCAATGAAATAGTGACGCATCTTCAAATTGGCAGCTACAATAGCTGTTGGTCCTGTGGAGGTCTTAACATGGTTCTATGTACATACACAAACTGGAACACAAAGGTTCATATTTTTTCTATTTCTGCTATCAAAACAAATTTAAAGGTGTTCTTATGAGTTTAAAATGATTCTAAATGACAGAAAAAGCATCGAGTCATAGTTTAAATATAAGCACTTTTTATTCCTTAGCACTTTTTATTCCCCTGGTCATAATGGGTCCTACACAGCAGAATCCCAGCTACACTTACCAGGCTTCTTTCTCACTAGTTACTATTTGGCTTTCCTGCTGTTAGGAATAAACCATTCACAATGCCCTAAACATCTGCTCCATCTATAGGCCTTAAGTGTTTCTCATGCTCTCTTCTGCTAGGACTCATTCTCACGTTGTTCTAGATTGTGAATTTTTTATTCATCTTTCAATGTTCATGTCAATTAACAACTTCCTAAGCAGCCATTTCCAATCTCTGCAACTAGATTTGTTCTTCATCGCCATCCTATGAAACACTCACAAGTACCATGTATGTACAGTCCATACTTAAAATGTTATAAACTAAAGTCCTAATGTTGGAATTCGGTTGGTAGCCCTAGGTGTTATTGGTCCACACCATGTTTCCATATTTGATTATTTTTAACTTGAGCCAACATTGTAAAAACTCACAAAAATCTAAACTTTCAAATATTGGGTGCCTAGCTCAACAGGCATTTGAGTTTGCAATTCTTGCTTTATTCAACTGAGGGTATAGAGGACTCTTAATGGCAGAAATCTCATTTTGTGCATCTTTGTAGACTCGTAGGTATTTTAGAAAAACAGGTTGAAATGACTATTTCATTTTTTATACTTTTTAAACCCATTTTAGTAACACTGCAGTTCTGAAAGATGCTCTGTAAGAGTTATTTTTGAACAAAAATATCTTGAATTATTGAATTAAGAGGGTAAATTAGATATAATGAAAAATTTAATAAACTTTTTCCTTTATTATACTAACCTGGTTTTTGTCTATTAGTTTTGGTATATATTCAGACTGAAGGGAGGAGACAGACTGAACATCAATAAAGTTTTTACCAGAATTTCTACATAGATAATACCAATATGCTTCGAAAAAATAGAATAGTGTGTCTTATAGATAGTTTTGACAACCAGTAGATTCTGCTTCTTAATTCTAAATAGAGTGTAACAGAAAACCAACAGGAACTTAGAAAGATGACCTTAAGAAGCATTTTGTCTTTGTCTTTCTCTAAGTTTAGGTCATCTAAACAGATCAGCATTGAGCACACTGTGGACTCAGGATAACATAAAAAAGAGAAATCCTAAACAATCACAGTTTCTGCTCTTAGAATTTAACATGCTTTCATTTTCCTGAGAAGCAATGTAATATCAACTATATGGACATCAATCCATGTAACCATAAGCAAGTGTATACAAATTCTCAATTATTTGAAATGTATTCCTCAGTAAATACCCCTGAATATTAAGTATCCACCTAAACCAAACCATAATTTAGTGGGCTCTTCTTAGACTAGCTCAAGACTTGTAAAGCTTTTTCAGGGAGTTTAAAGGTAGTGGAGGAACTGGAAGGATGCCTATGATTATGTAGTTCAATGGTTCTCCATGAGTGGTTCCCAGACTAGCAGCAGCAGCCTCACCTGAAACTTGATGGAAATAAAATTTCTCCAGCCCACTAAATTAGAGACTACAGGAGTAGGGCCTGGCAATGTGTTTAGCAAACTCCAGCATCAACCTGCTGGGCTCCGGCGATCCTTCCGCCTCAGCCTTCCAAGTAGTTGGAACTACAGGCACACGCTACCACGTCTGGCTACTTTTATTTTATTGTAGAGACGAGGTCTCACCACGTTGCCCGTGCTGGTCTCGAACCCACAGGCTCAGGCAATCCACTCCCCTCAGCCTCCCAATGTGATGGGATTACAGGCTGAGCCACCGAGCCTGGCCAAGTGTTTATATTATTCAAAATTTGTATCTCATAATGTATTGTATATTTTAAAATAACTGACAGTAAGTTTCTGACAGGTAAACAAAGTGATGGATATGATATTTTGATGTATGTACACAATGTGTAATGATTAATTAGTTTGGTTTACTCATTCTACATTATATACTTATGTCAGAATATCAATATATTATGCCCCATAAGTGTATCCAATAACAATTTTTTCAATACTAATAATACTAGTAGAATAAACAAAATAAACCTCATACTGTCTTAAGAAATAAATAAAAAGTTCCAGGCACTTACCATCTTTTACATCACTTATTTACTTGCTTATTTATTTTCTTTAAGTTGGTCTTAAGGTTCATTCCTATATCTTCTTTTTTAAAATATAGAGATAAAATTCAGATGGACAATTAAGGAAAAGTTGCATCTTCATTTCTTTTACCTTATAAGATTTGGACACAATGATGACAGCAGTAGAAATGGCCGTGACCTTACCAAATCAAGTTTAGCCTGGCACCTGGTGGCTGAAGCTAATCTTCTCCACAGTATCCAAAAAGCTTTTAATAACAAACAAACCCATCACTTCATACTTCTCTTTTCATAAAAGAGTACTTCATTTGTGATGATAGCCATGGAAAGAGACCTGGCTTACCAGCCACACTGTGTGGTCCCGTGAACCTCAGCATCCGACATAAGCAACAATAAATCACTTGGTGTCTGTTGCTGGGGAGAATATCCTTTGGAAACGGAGGGAAAGGAGAAAGCCAAGAGCTGAAAGTCAACCTCTTAAGTACTATTCTGTTGCCAGAATCATGGCTATTGTTATTGGCATTCACTTTTCCAAGAGACAATGAATTATTTCACTGCTGTTGACACATCAGCTGACTTTACAGTTTTTCTTTAGTGAGTTTTAGGAACTCAGAACAGATTTTTTCATCCCACCCTTTTTTTATTATATGTAGTTATTAAGAATGCTGGTTGATGCACATCATGCTAGGAAACAATGGCTTAATGTATACTTGTATTCATGCCCTGATTTAGGAAAGGGAAAGAATTCCTCTCTCTCCTGGCCCACCCCTGCAAACTGATTCACCCAAGAAACAAAGAGAACAGACTAAGATGAAAACTTAGCCACAACCAATGGGCACCTACCAAGCATCTCACCTTAGTTTGCTTGGCTGGGAAACTGAGAACTCACCTACTCATTCATTTCCCCCTACTTCTCACCGATCATACCTCTGCCACACTTAAAGAAAGAGGTAGATGTTTTTCTTGTCCCTGTCCTCTTTGGCAGAAGCAATGAGTGAATAAATATTTAGAGATGACTTTGTTGTCTAAAAGATTTGGGCCACTTTACTTCTTCAAATGCTAACAGGCTACATAAAATAATTTTTACGGAAACTGTTGTAAACTGTGAGGCACTTGACAAATGTTAACACATTTTATTTCATTGTTTTTGAGTCTTTGTCTGCTCTAAATTGTGATATTTAATGTAGTTAGGTCATATTTTATAGTTGTAAGCCAAAGAAGATTTCCCAAAGATAAGGAGACTAAAGATTGTCAGTATCTTTGTAACCACTTTAGCAAACCTTCAGAGGCACTAACCAAATGGGAAGTCCAATTTGGATTGCTACAAAAATATGACAAACGAATTATCTCTAGTGTATGTGGCTCCAAAATAAGAGAGGAAAAATGGCATCAGGACATAATTCTTCCCACTCCTCCTCTTCCAGCCCTCTCATCTGCTTATGGCAACATATCTACTCCAAAATAGAACAGAACTGTGGAATATATAAACATCTGCCCTATAACACTAGGATAGCATGAGATAAAAATAGAAATTAAACAGAACAATGATTTCCCAAAGATACTTCACAGCCTTACCAATAGATCCCATGAATATGACGAGGGAACACAGGAAAAACCGGAATTATTTTTAGAGGGCAGGTCCCTCAATGCAGGCTTCTCCCACTAGGTAAGTGTTCTAGGAATCCATCAGTATCAATGTACCAGCTAGTGTTGTGAGAGGCTGCATTCGGCTTCAGTGAATTTTTTTTTTTCACTGCTTTTGCCCATGTCATGATGTGTAATCAACACAAACAACTTGCCCACACTGCACCAAAACCTGCAAGATCCCTGTGCCCTACCCTCTCTATTCACCCACTCTTGCCCCTACTGACTTTTTTTTTTTTTGTTTCCCCAGATAACAAAAGTCCTCAAAGGAAAATGTTTTGCTGATATGGAAGAGATGAAACAAAAAATGGCAGAAGCACTAAAAGGCATCGAAACTGACGAGTTCAAAAACTGTTTTGAGTAGTAGAAAAGGCATCTCGATAGGTATACTGCATCAAACGGAGAGTACTTTTAAACACGGAAGAATACACCATTTTTAAATAAATAAATTCTAGGTTTTTCTTCTGGGTTCCCCCCTCATATGTTAGGTTACATAGCAAAGGGTAGTTAAGGTTACAAATGGAATTAAGGTTGCTTATCAGGTGATCTTAAAATAGGGCGATTATCTAGGTGGGCCAAATGTAACAAAAGTCCTTAAAAGTAGAAGGAGGCAGAAGAGGCAGCAGGAGATGTGACTACAGAAAAAAGGCTTTGAAGATGGAGAAATGGGGCTATGAGTCAAGAATGTGGGTGGCCTCTTGGAGCTGGAAAAACAAAGGAAACAGATTCTCCCCAGACCCCCAGAAGAAAACTGTTCCGACAATACCTTGACCAAGTGATAGCCTTGTTGGAATTCTGATCTACAAAGACATAGGACAATAAATCTATATTGTTTTAAGCCTCTAAGTTTGTGGTCACCTGTTAGAGCAATAGAAAGCTAACACGCATAGATATTTCTGACATATTAATTCCTATATAATCCTCTGAGGGATAATTATTATCATCTCCATTTCACAGGTGAAAATACTGTGACAAGTTAATAACTCACCCAAGGTTACAGAGCAAGTAAGTGACAGAACCAACATTCAACCCAAGTAGTCAAGTTCCTGAGCACAAACCCTTAAGCCAGTACTTTACATTATGAAAGACAGAAATACTACAGAAAATACTTTATGGACACCCATAGCTGGTGGTTAAAATGTGAAGTTTTGTGATGGAAATTCATTAGAAGAGTTGAGTCACGTGGCCAAAGGAAGTCAAGTTACTTGTTACAACATTTAATCAAGAATATGGATGTAGCAGAATTGGATCATAACAGGAGATAACAGAAAATCTAATTTAAGGCCTGACTGAATCTGTGGAAGCAGACCAAATAAAAACACTCTTGTAAGAACTCTCAAGATTGGTTAATCTTTCTCATTTCTTCTAGACCATCAATTCTATCCATTTTCTGTAATTAACTTCCTTCCCATGGTTCAGTTCCTATAAGGTTATCTGTGATAACCTCCAAATGTCCTCCATTCCCCAATGTTTTGCAATGTATCGATGCTTCTCCTTGAGCCTTGGTCCGGAAGCAAGTGTTGTATTGAACACCAGATGAAGACATCTAAATTTGTAAGGGGGTGTTATCAGCAAATAATTTCTTATCCAAGATAAGAATAGATGTCAAACCATAAAAATTGTATCATGGAACTCAGGATTTTATGCTTCTCCCTCTATGTTCAATTAGATTCTAAACAATATATGAATTATAGCTAATATAAGAATAATATCATTTTATTAAAAAATGATCCTTTTTAAAATTAAAGGCATATTGGTTAAGGAATAAGCACCTTTAGATGGCACCTCATTCATTATGCCTGGGTACCAGTCTTATTTTTTAATAAAGCTTTAAAAAACACACATTACAATGGCCATTGAACCAAGATAAATCTGTTTTTTTTTAAATCACATCTTTTAACAAACAGATGGCTTCATCAAGTATTAGCTGCAAAATAAATTTCTTTGGCTGAAAAACTAGGTGGGAATATGTATGCCATTAAAACAGCAATCTTCTGCTGTGACTAAGATATTTAAATTCTTCGATCATAAGCAGTATTATTTTTAAAATTAGCAATTGAAATGTTACTTATTTTAAGTGAATAAAACATCAATTTAAGAATATAATATAGCATGATATCATTATTCAATTTTTTAAGAGTTCACTTATAATTGCAACTTTATTAAGCTCTTAAGAATGACTTTAAAATATTTGCCCCTATTGCACTTTGAATAAGCTAAATTCTTCTGCCTTAGTTTATTAGGGCAGCATTAAAGATGAAAGAAATTTTTGCAGCATGAATATTTCACAGCAAAGATGATACTCAATACCTGCTTAAGTTTTGTTGTCATGGAGACCATCTAGGAGAAATCGTTTAAATGCCAGAATTTCAAACCCGTTAAAATATTGGCTTAAAGTCTGGCTTTACTTATAGCTTGAAAATCAAAACTGTAGTGCCATTTTTTATTTTTTAGAAATGTATAACCCATATGTTTAAAAAAAAAAACCCAAAAAACAAACAACTACTGATTTCACTATTTGAAAAGCCTTGAATTTCCTTTCCATGAAAAACTCTGACACTAGAGCATACCAACCTGGGGGATTCTGCTGCCTAGCAGGTAGCCATGGAAACAGAAGTACACACTGTGAGACTGCATGAAAGCTCGCATGATAAGACCATAACTGAGACATTTGGCATATGTTTTTACAGCTGCTGTCTCCTTGTTTTATTTCTGTTGGTATTTTAAAAGAAATTCAGCGAACTTCATCTTTTCCTTTAAGCTTACCTATAGATTGCTATCAAAAATATTTTAAAAACTTCCTAGCAAATGGTGAAATTAAATGGTAATAGAGAAATAAAATTTGAAGTAGAGAGAAAGGAAAAGGCTCTTATTCCCAATTTGTTGGAAGCATGTGTGCACTATTTTATCAGCTCAGGTTTCATTGGCCAACAAGACACAAACTAGTCCACAGAAGGGTGATAGCCAGACTAGTACTGATGAGAGACCTAGAGATGATATTTTCTTAAGAAATCAGATGTCACTAAGTTCTCCACAGTTTGGCCCCAAGCCTCCTAATTTTAAGCCTGTGTCCAACAACACAGTTCCATGAACCTTGCATTCCAACCAAATTGATCTGCTTGTCATTTCATAAATATGCTGACTTTCACTTACAACACCCACTAACTGAATACCCTTTGATTCACAAGCAGTAAATCATCTATAAAACCAAGGTCAATCGCCACTGGTAAAATGACTTCTGAATTTATATAACTATTTTATTACATTGCTTATATGATATTTATTTTATACCTCCCAAAGTATCCAGGTGTCCATACCCCCTCCCAGAATAATATTGATCATTTAAGCAGGGAACAATAGCACTTGATCAAATAGCTAGTTCACTAGTAGCCTGAAGGACAATGATGATAATGGAAGGAATGGTAGAAAATTAAGGAATATCGGTTTCAATCAACCAATATTTAAAGTTGAATTATGAACCTTTAAGTAGATCAAGGCAAGTTATAGCAGACACATTATTAGAACAGAATTCTTTTTTTTTTTTTAAATCATACATATCACTTCGTGGCAGAAATGAACAACTCTTGAGAATAACACTAAAATAGAACAAGCTATTCATATGGACACTTACTGATGTCAAATAATCTTTAAAATACTCCATAAAAGCTAGAGAGTATAATTTTCTGAAAAGAAAATGAATAGAAATATTTTCCTCTTAAAAGTTTCTTCAGACAGCTTTCTGACAAAACATACACACACAAAATGAAATATGACACTTAGGCAGGAAGTGAAAATTGCACCTAGAAAAAGAAAGTTTTCAAAGTCACTACTTTGGCAGTTTTGAACAGCAACATAGAAACTTATATTTAAAGCCATAATAAAGTTGAATATGCAAATTTTAGTGGCTAATTTTGTAAGAGAAAAAATTATAGTTCCGTTAGGTCCAGTCCAAAACTATACCTTTCAATTTTTGGCATTCCAACTACCTACTAGGCATCTCCACCAAGTACCTTAAATGCAACAAATCCAAAGCTCATTTAATGATTACCCAATTTATCCCCACATGTATAAAACAAAACTGTTCCTTCATTCATATTTCCTATTGATAGTTCAAAGTGCCAGCAACCATGGCTACTCAAACCAGATCCTCTAAGTCAGTCCTGACTTGTCTTCTAGCCTCAAAACAAAATTCCAACCATTTCAATAGTATCAATTATTAAAAGGCATGGGTTTAGATATAAAGGGATTCCTAATAGTTATATAGTCTCAAACTCCTGGCCTCAAGCAATCCTTCTGCCTTAGTCTCTTGAGTAGTTGACACTACAGACATGTGCCACCATGCTCAACTTAGCTATATAATTCTTGGATGAGATATTCAGTCTTATTAAGTCTTAGTTACATCTTAATAATCTGCAATGTAAGGATAGAAAAATTCTCTGAACATAAATCTTATAAGAAATTTCTTTTCAATAAGAAATGTAAGTTTCAATTAAAAAAATAGGTTTTAACATATACTTCTGTTTGTCTATTTACTCTCTTGGAAATACACAAAACACATTGCCAAATTAAAGGTTATTAAAAATAGCATAATTGGGAGCTGATCCAAGATGGCGACTGGGCAGCGTGGTCTGTGAGCTACTTATGAAATCATTTCTAATAATATTGGGCTAGATTCTGATTTTTAGGCAGGGGTCCACTTCATGGTCAAGTTCTGGAGAGAGAGAAAGTTC
>CAUYQG010104038.1:0-23299 GCA_963574415.1 Tarsius wallacei
AGGTCTCTGATCCATTTGGAGTTAATTTTTGTGTATGGGGATAGATAGGGGTCCTGCTTCAATCTTCTGCATGTGGTTAGCCAGTTTTCCCAGCACCATTTACTGAATAGGTTCTCCTCTCCCCATTGGTAGGTGGTAGAGGCTTTGTAAAGATTGAGTTTTCTGATTATCACTAGAAGCATAAATTCACACTGATCAAATTATAATACTTCGACTAAACTTAATCACATTTAATTGTCTTTTTAAAAGAACATCTGTTAGTTGGGTGGCTAAAAGCACAAACATTTAACACAGATATTGAGTCCCTGAATGTGCTACAGTCATGGGGACATGAAGAAAGAGAGAGAGAGATTAATTTTATACAGGCTTTTGGAACAATGGCTATCAGAAGTAACTCTGGAAACATCTGAGCTGTTCTTCTATCTTAATCTTGCCAGATAACTTGGTTATAATTGAGAACACTGCTTGTTTTAAAATAAGGGATATTTGTCTTATCTTCCCATATTTATCCTAGTATAAATCCAATTTGTCTACATTTACCATGTCTAGGTTTGTACGGGGGATAACTTAACAAGCAGATTAGAGAGATTACAGGCAGACAAGTAGAACTCCCCACAGGTTTTTTCCCCTCATCCGAGTAAAAATAAATAACATTCTCACTTACTGCTTTTTAAATTTTCAGCAACATGGATTCAGACACCCTGCAAGCTTTCCAGAATGAGCTTATTTGCTCCATCTGCATGAACTACTTCATAGACCCAGTCACCATAGACTGTGGGCACAGTTTTTGCCGGCCCTGCCTCTGTCTCTGCTGGGAGGAAGGCCAATCTCCAATGAGCTGCCCTGTGTGCAGGAACATCTCAGAGAAGCCCAACTTCAAAACAGCTGTTAACCTCAAGAAGCTGGCTTCCCTGGCCAGACAGGCCAGACCTCACCCCTGCCACAGCTCAGAGGAACAGGTCTGTGTGAAGCACCAAGAGGCAGAGGAGTTCTTCTGCGAGACCGACAAGAGACTGCTCTGTGGGTCCTGCTCTGGGTCCCCAGAGCATGCAACTCACATCCACAGTCAAATAGAATGCGCTGCTGAGGAGGGCAGGGTAGGTGACTCTGGAAGAGCAATTGTGATCTCTAGGGTTTTGAATCAGAGAGAGAGCGAGGCTTAGGGTAATGAGGCTGATGAGGGTGGAGACAGTGTAGATCATGGATGTTTCAGTGTAACTCCCAAGAATTCAGTGTGTCCTTTCAGTGGTGCTGACCAATTGGACACTAGTCATAGATGTGCTGTGAGCACCCACTAGGGGACGTTTCCTTGGAATCCTTGTCAAATGTGTGAAGTTGGAGGTGTGGAGCAGGTGGCTAGCACCACACTGGGAACACCGGCAACTGCTGCAAGCTCAACCCCTCCAGAGAGTCAGAGCATACAAAAGCCAATTTCTCAGGAACCTGGTTGTATTACCTCCAGGGTTCCCTTTAAATTCTATAATATATGTTTTTTATCACCTATTATGTCTCAAATATTAGGATCTAATTAGGTTAACTTGGGAAAATCTGACCACTGCACTCTCACTCAAAATCACTGTTCTTGCAAACACAGTCTTTTCTTATAGATACGAAGATAAGTCTGTAATACTGTCTTTGTTGCTCAAGCACATTGTAATTTTACAGGAGAAACTTCTACAGAAAATGCAGTCTTTGTGGAAAGTGATTCAAGAAACGCAAGGCAACATAAATGAAGAAATTAAGAAAATGCATTCATTAATGGTAAGAATAAAAATGTTTTACTTATTTTATGCAGAATGATACAATACTTGCTTAGACTTTTTAGCTAAATTTAAGTTACCAGTTCGAGGTACCAGAACAAAAGTAGTGGTTACAAATTATGTATCAGGTCAGGTGCAGTGGCTTACATCTGAAATCCCAGCACTTTGGGAGATGGAGGCAAGAGGATTGCCTGAGCCCAGGGGTTCGAGAGCAGCCTGGGCAATTTTGAGATGCCCTGCATATACAATAAATAAAGACAAAATTAGCCATGTGTGGAGGTGTGTACCTGTAGTTCCAGCTGCTCAGGAGGTCGAGGCTGAGGTAGCCATAATTGTGCCACCGCACTCCAGCCTGGGCCACAGAGTGAGAGTCCAACTCAAATCCAATCCAATAAATTAAAAATCATATTAAATCAAATCAAATGATGTATCAGTAATCATAAATACACTGGCCAACAGAAGCTCTTGAACAAATACAACAAATACAAATATATATGTAGGATGAATGGGGCATGATGGGTTCTCCCAATCCAAGCTAGGGTTTGGATAAACCTTCTAAGATGCTGAGGATAAGGAAACAATGAACTAAGTTTACCTATGATGGAAAGAAGGGAAATAGAGTATTACGTGAGGAAAAAATACAGTACTTAAAACAAATCTGTATGATAGAGTGTATACAAAAAGATATTTAAATATTTAGAAGAATCAGGCAAAGGAAGTACCAAGAATCACATAAGAAAAAAATTAATTGATGGGGTAAGAACTCTGAAGAAGCCTCACAGGGAGAGAGACTGAACTCCTTAGAGGTCTTGATTGAAATGGAGAGGCTAAGAGGATGGGCAGAAGGAACTAGAATGTCTTCAAGACACTTTCCAAGTATGAGGCAGAAAGTTAATAAACTATCTGCTTGGAAATGCTAAGGAAATAATATTGGAAGTTTTAAGTTTTCTGCTGAGGGTGAGGACATACAATTTTTTAACCGAAATTCTCTGTAGGTCTATGTGGCTTTAAAGAAGGAGATGACCAACTATCAATATCAGAAGATGCATCAATTCCTCTATGAGGAGGAACTACTCCACCTGGAGACACTGGACAGGGAAGCAGGAGAGATTCTCCAACAACTCCAGGAGAGTGAAATGAGAATGACCCAGCAGAAAGAAAGGACGAAAGTCACATACAGAGAGCTGACTGAGATGTGCCACAAGCCTGATGTGGAGCTGCTCCAGGTGAGGAGGGAGGGTCCGTCCCCAGAGATGGATCCCATCCAGGGCAATGTTGCTGGGGTCTTGAGAGTCACCTGCAGGGACCACTACTCTCAGCCAAGGGATGCATGCTCCTGACTCCCATCTTTGTTTGTCCAAGCACTTATTTCTGCATATTCTGGTAATCTTTGGGAGATTTTCACCATTTTAGTAGAGGGCATGGGACAAAATTCTCTTGTATGATCAGGAGTACTAACCACACAGAGATTATCCAAAATCAGCAAAACTCTAGGCCAGGGGAAGTTAACTTAGGGTAATACTCCACTGATGTCACCTCATCCATTGTCACTCTTGTCCCACACAAAAGCAATTTGATGAAGACTTTGAGGCTTTACCCCTTACTTAGACAAGTTTTGTAGTAGTTGACAATTATTTTCAGGGCACTCTGTTTTATATGGCTCCCTGTTTTGTTTTAATTGTTGTCATGTGTGGTCAGACCTCTCCTTTGGGATAAGACTGGTAGCTGAGTAGCTCTGAATAACCAGATCTACTTGTGTCACTCCACAGCCTCTTCTTGGGCTCCTTCCTTCTCAATGCACTGATGAAACCTGTTATGGTTTAGTGTACGTTCTGTTATTAGCATAGCCTGAAATGGTTGCTTAAAGGGGAATAAGAAAGGACACATTATTAAAACAAAACAAGAAAAAGAAGCAAGAGCAACAGAGAAGATGTAGAAAGACAAAACTCTCACGATTGACTTTTTTTAAATTTTCCTTGCAGGATTTGGAAAATGCATTGGAAAGGTGAGTTTACACTAAGTTTCTGTGCTTTCTGAGAAAGTTGTTCTCTTATTAATGGCATGAATGTATGCATTTTGAGCTACTGACATTGTTTCACTGTGGCTTTTTTCTACTTTGTTTCACAAGAGGCCCTTACGTCTTCTGCTTCTTGTTCTTGGAAATTTCCTTCTCAAAACTTGGCTAAATTCAAATATACCTCAAAACACTTTGCCATTGTGGATTTTGTTCCCCCCACTCTCACCATCCCCTCTGTCCTGCCCCAACAAATCTTAAAAAGGATATGATCATAAAGGATCACAGATGAAGCCCCTATTCCGTAGAGGTGGGAGGAGAAAAAGATTAAGGAAAGAGAGATATTCCCTACAAATGGAAGGGAGGAAGGTTTTGCTCCCATGAGCATCAAAGGCCAGATCCTGGCCCATCACAATACACTCTGCTGAAAGCAGGACCTCAGAGTAGAGTGACTGCCCAGGATCCCCAGTCTAGGCCTGCCAGACAGGAGTTAGGCTCCCCCTTTTTTTGGTAGGAAAGATCAAAGCCTTTTGGCTCAGTCTACAATCCTATGAGATATTGAATGTAACACTGGTGATAATTGCAGTCATAGGTCCCAAAAACTCTGCCTGAGTTTTCTGCTTTCTGGAAGATTCCCAGGATCTCTGCATAACTTGAGGGGGTGTGAGGGGCAGAGGCAGGGAATGACACTCAATGATTCAGAAGTTGGATCTTGTCTGAAAAGAACAGGGAAGTTAGATTTTAATATGAGTTAAATTTAGATAAAAGTAACATTGTTATATCCTCAAGAGTGCATAACAATATGTATACCCAATTAGCCAAAACTGGGAAAATTCTGAAATATCTTGGATTAAAAAGTGATAACTTTGTCACGACTGTGCTTAAACTTCAACTTGGAAATGTAACTGGTGCCATTCTTTGCAGGACTGAGTTGGTACAAATGCAGACACCCCAGCCAGTGAGCCCACTGCTTACCTCATGGCACATCACTGGAATCCTAGACATGCTCAACAACTTCAGAGGTGAGAGCCAGCCGCTTGGCAGTCAGGCCTCAATGTCTGTCTTTAGTGAGTTCCTTGGAGGTGTCGTTTTCCATATAAAATTTTTTTCCTGACATGAGGGTGGTACATGGTTTTCTTATATGTTACTCTCTTCTCTTCCTGATGTATCATGATTAAGACTGAACTTTCTGACATATAGTTTGCTGAAAATGCAAAACAAGATATTTTTGATACAATATTAGACAAGCAATGTTTAGTTCTTAGAGCAACCATCAATATTTTGGGTTTATACAGTGGGAGGCTCAGATTTTTCATGGCTTCTAATTTGTTCTGTATTCCATGTGCATTTATCATGGTACAAATAATACATTTTTGTAAAATCAGAAAGTTTTGATCAACCATTAAAATAACTAAAATTTCACAAGCAGAAAAAATTCTAATGGTATCAGATACATCTTTTTTTTTTTTTTTTTTGAGTTGTGGTCTAACTTTGTCGCCCAGACTGGAGTGCAGTGGCCACTTCTGGTCACCGCAGCCTCGGCCTGCTGGGGTCCGGCGATCCTTCTGCCTCAGCCTTCCAAGTAGCTGGAACTACAGGCACGCGCTACCACGCCCAGCTAATTTTTTTTGTTTTATTGTAGAGATGAGGTTTCGCCAAGTTGCCCAGGCGGGTCTCGAACCCACGGGCTCTGGCAATCCACTCACCTCAGCCTCCCAAGGCGTGGGATTACAGGCTGAGCCACCGAGCCCGGCCTAGATACATCTTAAAATAACTGAAAGATGGGGCATCTGTGAGCATGTCCTAACCACATTAGGTCCATTTTGGAAAGCTGGTGTAGGCAGCAGAGGGCTGAAACCCAGATTAGATTGAATCAGGGACTGAAATTCTTTTCAGAAACTTTGAAACTGCACATATATTGATTTCCACCAATTTTTTTTGAAATTTGAAAATATAACAAGTATAGCATATTCCAATAAATACCCACATCACAGCAAAATGATGTCTATTTGTTGATGGTATTAAAGACAAGAAGAGTTTTCAACTAAGGTAAAGAAAAAAAGGTCTAGGTACACCCTGAGCAAATTATCTAGAGGTAGACATTAAACCATCGCTTCATACAGTTCATGATTTGTGGGTTTTGTTTGTTTTCTGTATAAATTGAAGGATTACTATGTGCTGTAGAGGTCATAATAAACCTTGCTCTTCATAGATGGGGAATCTGGATGATTGTTGCTCCCTTTATTCTGTATTTTCTTAGAGGAGGGAAACATGAAGTAAATAGCCCTCTGACTTTTGGGGTACTCGGTGATCTGACGTTTGCCTCTTTTTTGCAGTGGATAATCCTCTGAGTAAGGAAACGGCCGGAAGGTGGATATTTGGCAGTGATCATTGTGGTGCACCCGGGGAGCTCCAGAGAGCAGAAAGCTTTGCTGCATGGGGACCTCAGGCCTTCACCACCGGCATGCATTACTGGGAAGTAGACATGACTCACTCCTCCAACTGGGTCGTGGGAGTCTGTAAAGATTCCTGGACAGAAGACACCAATGACATTCTTACTTTTGAAGAAGCATATTTCCTATTTTCATCGGAGAACAAATTCTATAGTCTCTCCACCAACTCCCCACCCTTAACTCAGTATGTTCAAAGGCCTCTGGGTAGGGTTGGGGTTTTTCTGGATTATGACAATGGAACTGTGAGCTTCTATGATGTTTGTAACAGTTCTCTCATATGTGGTTTTCCTTCTTCTTCCTTTTCTTCCCCTCTGATGCCTTTCATTTGCCTTGGTTAATTGAAAAGTTAGGTTTCAAAATGATTTTTTGGTGAACATATGTCTGAACAAACTACAGTGCTGAGATCTTCTCTGTGAAACAACAGGACTACATGTGACTATCTTTGAGATCACTGTAACTTAATGATATATAATTACTGTATGGTCATAAAATGGGATAACTACATTGAATGTATATATTTCTGTAATAAATTAAATAAAGATAGGTGCAATAATAATCTGATTCTAGTATGTTTTCAGCACCCCCATAGAATTCCAATACTTTTTTTTTTTTTGATACAGGGTTTCACTCTGGCACCCAAGTTGGAGTACAGTGAAAGGATCACAGTCCACTGCAGCCTCAAACTCCTGAGCTCAAGCAATCCTCTTGCCTCAGTCTCCTGAGTAGGTGGGATTACAGGCATGCAGCACCTTGCCTGGCAAAGTTTTCAATTTTTTTTGTAGAGACAGAGTCTCTCTTTGTTGCCCAGGCTGGTCTCAAAATCCTGACCTCAAGTGATCCTGCCCCCTCAGCCTCCCAAAGTGTTGAGATTACAGGCTGAGCCACTGTACCTGGCCAAATTTTACTTTAGAAGACAACCCCTCACCTGCACATGCACAAGGACCACAGAGTGTTTGAATATAATCTTTACTTCACTACAATAACATCTGCACTCAGGGTAGAGCTTGTACGCCATTTTTTAAGTCATGCTACATATGTACCAGCATGTTTTCCCAGTACACATGCACAGCCTATTTCCCAACCCACAAAATGAATAATGCTCACAACCCTAATGCATTATTCATGATTCTCTTCTTTATTTTCTGATTAAAGTTTTCTTCTGAGAGCCAGTTGGGGTTTTTCCCCTATTCTGTGGCAGCCTCCTTTGTGCAGAGCATAAACCCCTCAAGAAGCCTTGTCTGGGAGACCATTTGGCCTTGTGTTAATTTCTATTACACAAGAGCCCAAGAACTTGCAGTTAGCAGTATTTATTACACACTCTGAGCATATTATGCTACCTCTTCATAATATTCAAACACTCTCATCAAATTGGCAGATACTTAGCATACTAGACTATAAATTCCAAGATGGCTAGGGCAGGATTTGTCTTATTGGCACTCTTCCCACTATCTAATACAGTGCTTATAACATACCACATAATACATATATGGGGAATGAATAGACCAAAAAAATGAATAAAAGTGTTAACATAAATATTATTCTAGCCTTAAGAAAGCTTTCCAAATTGTAGCTAACATGATACAACACAAAATACAAATTGGTAATGTTTACAAAAGATAAGTAAGTTGATTTTTAGTTTCACAGTCTAAGGAAATTCCATTAATTTTGAGGTGAAATAATTATAGCATAATATTATTCTACGGTGTTCATTTTTATATTCTTATGAAATTATTATGAATAAGGAAAGATGAAGATCCTCTGCAAAGTGACAGAGAAGGAGAAAACAAGACAAAGTAATGGAAACTGCCATGATTTAAAGTGGCATATGCTAAGGTTTGGTTTGTCTTCATCAGACCTCACGTTAAAATGTAAGCCCCAGCCAGCAATTTGGGAGGCTGAAGTAGGAGGATAGCTTGAGGCCAAGAGTCAGAATCCAGTCTGGGCAACAAAGTGAGACCCTGTCTCTACAAAAAATAAATAAATAAATAAATTGATCCCTAATGATGGTGATGGAGCTTTGGGATGTGTTTGGCTTAAGGAGGTGAATCCTTCATAAATAAATTCATGCCCTCCAGAGGTATGAGTGTGCTCTAGCCTTAGCAGGAATGGATTAGTTCCTGAGACTGCAGGTTGCTAAAACCAGTCCAGCTTCCTTGGTTTGACTCCCTTGCTTCCCACCTCACCATGTGATCTCTTTACACATGTCTGCTCCTCTTTTACTGTCTGCCTGAGGCCTTCACTAGAAGCAGCTGCCCAACCTTAGACTTTTCAGCCACCAGAAATGCGAGCCAAATCAACCTCTTTATAATTTACCCAAGCTCAAGCATTCTGTTATAGGAACAAAAAATAAAACTAAACAACACATATTAAATTACTAAGTATAAGGTGCTATAAATTACGCAGTGGATAGAAAAAAACAATTTACATTTTAAAGAATAATCCAGATAATAAAAAATGCAGAATTGTATGATAAAATGTGATGCAATGTCTCCTAAAAGAGAGGGAGAGAGAGAGAAAGAGAAATACCTTGGAGCATAGTCATAGGATAAATGTAAAATGAAATGAGAAATTATATAATCTGTAGTGTTCTCAAATGCATATATTGAGAGGTTCATTGATCCCAAGGACTCAGTGATGTAAAGCCTCCCATGGGACCAGTGAGGCTAAGAGCCAGACTTTCCTAAAATATGGGAGCTGATTTTAGAACACTCACACCTTTGGAGGGCATGAATTTATTTAAGAAGGATTCACCCCCTTAAGCCAAACACATCCCAAAGCCCCACCTCTGACATTAGGGATCAATTTAAATTTTTTAGGTATCATTGAACAAAGGGAAAATTGATTCCTAGATGTGTGTCCAGCTGAATAATTGTCAAAAAAGAGGAGGCCAGGACACATGAACTCACTTCTTCATATTAATATGCCTGGTCTTCTCACAGAACCAAAGTCCCAAGGAAATCTGTAAAACATAAAAGGGATGAGGTCTTCAGAAACTGATGAATTTTTCAAAATGGTGAAATTCATGGAGAGCCCAGGAAGCACCCCACAAATGGATACCACATGTGTTTTCATGATTTGTGGGGTAGAGACCTGAAACATTTTACCCTGAGGAAGCACCTAGTGAAGACAGACGCTAGCAGAACATCCCGCAGAGCCTAACAGGATAAGAGCCAGATTGAGAAGCTGCCCAAACAGTACAAGGTAGACTTGACTCTCTAGCTCAAGCGTCTATCTCAAGAGAAGCATGCGGAATGAAGAGTCCACTTCTAATAAGGATAAGAACATAAGCATGACAGGAGGCCCCAGTCACAAACTCAGAGGGACCGATCTGCAGACCCCATCAGCTCAGAGTCTGCAAGAAGAACTTGGAGAGGAGCAGAGCCTACAGGTTTCAGGAGCAGATTAATCACAGACTATTCAGGTTAACTGTCATCCCTCACACAGATTAGAAAATCATAAGAAGGAAGATAACAAGAAGATGTAGGCAGAAGCTGCTCATACTTCAGCAGTGAGGTTGAAGATGAAGATGGTGAGTCTGAGGGCAGTGGCTCCAGCTTGGCCTTTCAGGGGACTCCTGACTCAGACTCTACCTGAGCTTTGTTCACACCCTGAAGGGTCAGAGAATGTCCCAGCCAAAGTCCATCCAGGGCATTTTTGTCAATGGGAGGGGACTCTTCCTGCCCTCTTTACTTGCTTGTTTTTTTTCCTTCCCCTCAGCCCCTCCTCCTCAGTACAAAACAGGACAGGCTGGGAAGAAGGAACCTGGTACAGACTCCTCATATACATAGGAGGGAAAGTTCCTGAGAGAATAAGTATAAGTATAATTGAGTACTCGGCCCCCTTCCAGATAAAACATAGTGATGGACACAGTTGAAAGCAACTGAACCACAGGCACAGAGTGAAAACAGAGTTTTTGCTTCTGACACAGAGGGAAAAAATGACAAGTTTCAAACAGATCTAAAGACTGGAGAAGAATAGGATGGGAGGAGTGTTGGGGGTAGGTACAGGGGAGACGTTGTCTGCTTCAATGGGAAAGAGAAGGGAAGCAAAGATCACCAGTTCTCATTACCCAAATTACATAGAAGCAAAAAAAATTATCATCTTACAGACCCTCTCCTCCATACACTCCTGCAAGCATACACTCACCTGTAAGAGGCCCAGAAGGGGTGCTCCGGTTTTTTTTAAGGGGACCTATAATGAAGTTGGTAATTGACTCATTGTTTTGGTATCTGAGTGGCCTTCCTCCAGATGCACAGCAATTAACAAATTGCCTGGGAGTGTGAGTTGAAGAGCACCCAGCCCTCTCACACCTCTCTCCCCAGAGCCCTTCTGGGAGATTCAAACACAGCAGAGGAGAACCTGTCAGGCAGCACTAAAGCTTTAGACCTTGCAGGCCTGAGGAGCCTTACTAGCCTTCCAATTCTCAGCAGTCCCTACCTCAAAGGGAAGGAAAGATGACTCTCTGGAGGAAGCTGGTGTGTTAAATGGAAAGGAGGGAGTGGATATCCTGGGAGGTTTCCTTCCCTGTGGGCCCTTGCAGCTGGGGGAGCTGCCAGCATGCTCAACTAGAGTAAGGGTACTGACAATGAAGAGGGGGTGCAATCCTTGTCTCCCTGCATCTCATCCATCTCCCTTCCAGAAGAGACAGTGTTTTTTCCCTGATTGATCCCGATGATGGTAAGACACAAAAGAAAAAAAGAAAAAAAAGAAAAATAAGAGGGACATTTGGGGCATCTAAAGGCAGGAAGGTCTTGAAAAGAAGTGGAGGGAATTGAGAGGAGCTAGAAGACAGGCTTCTGTACCTCAAGAAAAAGGTGAGATTTCTAGATAGGAGATGCATGCTGAAAATCTAGGAGTTGGTGAGCACCCTTGGTGCTAGGGGTGAGAGATGCCATTTCAGCAGGTAGGGCATCACCCTGCAGCAGTGTTGTACAACGGATGACAGTACCTGGCCATGAGCGCTAGGGAGGGGATGTTTCTACTGTGAAAACTGTAAATTCAACATCCCAGGAAAAATGGTAGTTTCCAAGAGATCCCTGCAGTTACGTTTGAGGTTTTATATTACAAATACATTATATATATGCATATATATATATGTTGTCCTGGTCTGATTATTGCACCCTTGAGATGGACTAACACATTTCAGAACATACCTTCAGTCTTATCTGGATATAGATTTAGATTTCAGTGTCCAGAATCAGAAAATGCTACTTCAACACAGTGAATTTTCATCTCCTTTAGCAAAGTACTGAAGCTCTTAGAAAGACTGTTTCAGACAGAGAAAGATGAGAGAGCAAAAGATTATGAGAAGATATGAGAAAAAAGAAAACTAGAGTCAACAACAACAAAAAAGTCCACAACTTTCTTTCTCACAAGTCTGCACAGACTCTGTAGCAGGTAATAATGGGCAGGGTTTCTCCTATACATCCCCTGGAAAATTTGCAAAATTGCTCTTAAATTCTATGAAAATACTTCTTGACTGGCATCTGCTATTTTAAGAAATTAATTCGAAAATTGCAGACTGCTCAGAATCAGTCATATCCATTTTCTTTATCTGTGACTACAGTATTTTATTCTCCTCTGTATTTTTCTTTTTTTCTATTTTTCCTATGCTTCTAGTCATAGCAGGTGTTAGCCTTGGGTGTTAAGCTTTGATATATAATTTATATATGTTCATATTTACCTATTTTAAGTGTACAATTGGATGATATTTTATAAATGTATAGAGTCACATTAAAGAGCAAATGACAAACTATAGTTGATATTTTAGGCAACACAGCCAATGATATAATTATCTCTTGACAAGAAGCACATTTATAAAATTGACTTGAAAACGTTACAACGAAAGATAAATGTGTTTCACAGTGTGTAACCAGGAGTCACAAAATAATTAAAAAGAGAAAGCTAGGGTGACTTTCCATATCTTAGAAAGGCTGTTCACTGAATGTAATTTTTTTTTTCTTTTTATGGTTGATGTGGGAAAAGTACAGCCCTCAGAGGTTTCTGGAATCCATAAGACAAAATGAAAAATTTCTGAAAAAATATTTAGAAACAGTAAAGTATACACTTTCACATTACTTGCCTAAGAACATACCTTTTCTGTCAAAAGTTCTTTAAACAGAATGAAAAAATAATGAAAAAATTGTCAAGAGAGGCCAGTTGCAGTGGGTCACACGCGTAATCCTAGCACTTTCAGCAACTGAGGTGGGAGGATCACTCGAATCAGGGGTTCAAAACCAGCTTGGACAACATAGCAAGACCCTGTCTCTAAAAAGCAACAACACACATAAATTAGCCAGGTGTGGTAGTGCACACTTGCAGTTCCAGCTACTTGGGAGGCCAAGGTGGGAGAATTGCTTGAGCCCAGTTCAAGGCTGAAGTAAGCTAGGATCATGCCACTGCACTCCAGCCTGGGTGACAGAGCAAGACTCTGTCTCTAAGAAAAGAAAAAAAGAAATTTTCAAGAGAGTGTTCTATACAATAACACAAAGTAAAAATATTCTCATATCTAGCTTCCAGTATTGACTACCCTGTCCTATCACCACCCTCCCCAATAAAAATAATCATATCCTAGTGATTAATATTATATCCTGATACTAATTTCTAGCCCTCAAAATATATAGAAACAAAATCACATAGTATATAGTTTTTCCTACATAACTTCTTTTGTTTAAAATTATCTTGGTGAGATTTATCTACTTTGTTGCATGTGGAAAGTTTTTATTTTGTGTCATAATATTTCATATGTGTGTACCACCATAGAGTCAATCTATTCTTGATGAATATGTATATTTCTCATTCGAGTGAGCACGAATGCTGCTGCCATGAAGATGTGGGCAACTCCTTTGCTGATCCTATGTATATATGACTGTGGAGTGTGTAACCAGGAATAAACTAGCTGCTTGTGTAACAATGCATGAGGATGCTTAACAAAGAGTTGGCCAAAGTGCCCAAGTCAGTTTACACATTTCTCAGCAACAGATAATCGTTTTATTTTCTCCATTCTTTTGCTGACATGTGCCATTCTGTTTTTATTTTGGTCACTTTGCAGCTCACACTGCATTTTAATTTGCAATTACCTGGTGACAAGTGCAGTTGAGTATTTTTTCATAGGTTTATCAGTGGCATGGGTATCCTGTTTTGGTAAAGTGCCTATTTAAATTGTCCCTCACTCCCCATTTTCCTACAAAACTGACTTTTTCTGATTGACTCTTGGAGTTCTTTCACTCTTACACTACATTTTCAATGATGCCTTTTACTGCACAGAATGATTTAATTTTGATGCATTTCATTTTATTTTCCTTTATTTTTAATTAGGGGTTTATGTGTCTTTCTTAGAAAATCTTTCTCTTAGAAGATATTCTAACTGTTCTCTTTTTCATAATAATAACAGCAATAAGGTGACAATTTATTTTTTACACCATGAGATGGGGCCAAGATTCATTTTTGCTTATATTTACTATCAATTTGCTTACATTTACTATCAATTTACCCATAACCAGCCTTACCTTTTTGTAATTTACAAATTGTCAGATAACACTAATAGAGCTGAATTTCTTATGTGATGGGGATTTCAAAGGAAACTACAGCATAAGGGATCAAAATAACTGGGAAAGAATGGATTATCAAACTTTGGCATAATGAATAAGTAGAATTTAGTTAAATAAAAATAAGAAAAAACATTTCCAGATAGCTGAGTCTATTTGGAAAGAAAAATAGGCTTCTCTTGCATTGGACATTACATGTGTAGTAGAGATAACCTGAAGACAATTAGATATACTCTATTTGTCTTGTTCAATATTTCACAGAGAGTAGGGCTTTCTCAGATTCTGGTGGTCTCCCAACTTTTGTCCTGGTTCCTGAGGTTTTTTTATTTTGTTTTGTTTTTTTCCCAAATGGGATTAAAGCAAATGCTAGGCCTGGGAGGGAAGAGAAACGGTAAGAGAGTTTGCTGTATATAAGGTATACAAGAGAACTTTGGGCAATGTTAAAAAAGCTCACAGTTTCACCTCCATAATTCACAATACCCCTCTGTAGCAAATAGGTCATGACAACGTAAGAAAGCTATAAGTGGGAGTGTGGGAAAAGGATTGTAATGTTTGTTCTCCTTGAAATAATCAAGAAGAAAGAGAACCTCTTTATAACCTATCATGTCATTTTGATACATCTATCAAATTCCAAGGGACAGAACTGAACACTTGAACCAGTCCTTCCATGAATTGCTACCCACACCAGGTCCTTAGCCTTTGACCTGCCAAGTCAGCCCAAGTCAATTACTGTGATGGGGAAGAGTTATAAAGGCCTGCTTGTAAATCATATATATATATGTGTGTGTGTGTGTATATATACATACATAAATAATCTAATTAAAAATCATGTTGATTCTGTAGTGATTTTTTCATTGCTATTATCACCATTTGTTATTACTTGGGTTGCTCTTCTTTGACATAAATGCTTGACAATATAGTTTTCAAAAATAAAGCAATAGTTAAGAAGACAATTGAAAGCAATAGTGTAGTGAAAATATTGAGAACCATATTAAATCAATTAAGATTGAGCAGTCTATAAAACTCTTCATTGGATTTATCCAAAAGCTATTTCAAAATGCCAATTTGGAGTACAGGGATATCTTCCATGTGGCAATTATTCGTTAAGAGATCTACCTTTGAAGTCATAAGGACTATGAGGTCATTGCTGGAGACATGCAAAACTCAGAGGGCCACAATGCACAAAGGATGGCTGATAAAGGAGCGGAGATGTAACAGTGAAAATGATCATCAGAACGAGGTAGGAGAACCAGGAGGGTAAGTCACAGAAGGTGGAGGGGGGCCAGTGGAGTGCTGACATACTCCAGGAGGTCTCTGCTAGTCCTCCACCCTCCTCCCTGCTCTGGCCCAGTATTCCCTATTTGTCTCTCCTTTTTTCATGAAACCACCATTGTTAGTTCACAGCAAAAACTAAAATCTTCATTTTGGGGGGGCAGAGAATCTCCTAATTAAAATTTTAAAAATCTATCAGAAGGAGATATCTGAGAATCCTCACTCTGGAGACCAAAGTCACCGGAAACTAGTCCATTCCTCAGCGAATGAAAAGTTTGAGAACATCTAATTTGGGTTTAACAAAAATAATCTAAGCCACAGAACATTTAGAATTAGATGGCCATATCAGGAATTCTCACTGATGAGAAAACAGTTATTTGGATAGAACTTATGGCCAGATTCCTCTCCTGTACAGAGCAAGAATTGTAACTGGAGAACACACTGCTCTTAATTACCTGAGAAACAGGTTTCAAAACAGCTTATTTCCTGTCCTATTTTTTTGTTTTAGGATTTGAGCATATTTCAACATAAGATATATTTTACATAAAGAGGCAAATATTATTACATTAAGAATATGTGAAGACAAACAAATGTCTTATTTTGGACTCTCTTACTATAGACATTCTAGTCTCCTCTAAATGGGGGCAAGGAGGCTTCTCAGAAAGTGGCAGGGAAGAGCCCAGAATTTCAGTCCAGGAAGAATCCAAAAAACTCGACACCAATTAAACCCAGCTGCCAAACTCCTTGATGAAAAGTCAGAAATGTCTGAGTCTGGGCTGCACAGTCCGTGGCTACAATTTTGACCTATAAGGGCTAAAGGAATTTCTCTTATGGTACTGCATGTATTTTCATAAATTGATTCGATTGTTTGCACTGATACTCTTTAAGCCTGACTTAATTTAGAAAAGGAACACTCACTTTACTGAAGGTTACCTTCCAATTTTTCAAGTGACTGTTTTTTAGCAATAGCAATATGACTTTTCCTTGAAAAAAAAAGGTATCTAGTAAAAATGTAAGTCGAAATAGAAAAAAATATTGAATCCATAGGAAATCAATAAAGGATTCCGGTCCTGGCCTCTGGCAGAAGCCACTCCGGTAAAACAGCCCAGAGGCCCGCTCCCTGCCGGGGCGGGTGGAGAGCAGAGCCTGTGACCTGGCAGACGGGGAGACTTCAGCCCCAGCCCCGTCTCGGGTCTAGGTCGCTGCCCGGTGACCCACCTTTGTGCCCCAGGTAGGAGACAACCGTGTTCCAGCGTCCTTGCGGGTCAGAGGACCCCAGACTCCAGCTAAGGCAGCTCCGAGGCTGGAGGAGCCGCCCACCTTCCCGGCTCGGGTCCCCGAGTGGGAGCAGTCCCTTCCGAGGAGACTCGCCCCCCGGGAACTCCCGCGTCTCCCAGACGCCCGCGGCCACTCGGAGCCTCCGGGGCCTGGGAGGCGCGGGCGGCGCAGCGACCCGACTCCTAGGACTTGGGCGGGGGCGTGCCGTCCTCGGTGTGCCACATCCCACGCGGGTGTCGGGCAAAACCCCGGGTTCAGTGTGGCCAGGGGGTGCCGTGACCGCGCAGGAAGTCGGAAGCGCGGTTGCTCAGTGGGCCGCTGTCTGGGAGCCAGAATCTTCCATTTGCCCGGAAGTCTTCGGGGTGTCCAGGATTCCTTGCATCCCCTAAGACCCCGCAGGGAGGTGGTCCGAGCGTTGGATACCCCGCACCGTCTGCAGGACGCGGCGACGCTCGGCACCGGGAACAAGGGCGAGACTCCCGCGCGGCCGAGAAGCGAGCGGGATTCGGGCGCCGCCGCGACCCGGGGCTCCCTCCCGCGGCCGGCGGCGCACACACCCGAAGGGCTCCGCGCAACTCTTCCTGAGCCCTCCCACTGGCGGGCTAGGACACCGCCTGCTCTACCCAGGGCATCCTGGGAGGGGCACAGCGGGAGGAGCCCAAGTCCGGGCAAGGGGCGAGCAGGATGCGGTGGCGAGCGGCGGTGGGGGTTCCTTCAGCGCCTGCAGACCCATAGGAGCCGGGGCAGAGCTCTAGGATCACAGGAGCCCTTGGACCTATTGGCTCCTGTGCACAGCTGGGCGGGGCCCTGGAGAAGCTTGGGAACCTAAACATTTGGGCGCATGAAGAGCTACAGGCAAGGAAAGGGAATCCTAAGAGCTAGAAGTGGGGGCGCTGGGGTTTTTCAGAGGTTGGCGAAGGAGGGCCCAGAAAGGAGCTTGGAAAGAATCCCAAAACTCAGCGCCAGTTAAACCCAGCTGCTAAACTCCTTGGCAAAAAGCCAGAAATGACTCTGAGTCCGGGCTGATGGTTTCTGGCTACACTTTTTGTCTTTAGGGCTATTGGAATGGCTTCCTTCCTCTTTGAAGGTCTTTAAGTCAGTTGAAATTTACTGGCAGTAGACACATTAACAGGAGAAGAAGCCTGCGAATTTATTAACATGCACAGAAGCCATATAAAACATGAAACTCAAAGAAGGACCAAATGGTAGAAACGTAAAGACCTTTTTCTTAGTGGACAGGCAAGGAGGGGATGTGAGCAATTGTAGAAGGGGAAGTAAATGATTTTTAGGGGTAATGAATGGGCCCAAAGAACAGAGTGTAGTTTATAAATGATTCTCTTTAAAAAACTGAATGGGGCCGGGCGCAGTGGCTCACGCCTGTAATCCCAGCACTTTGGGAGGCCGGCGGAGGCAAGAGGATTGCCAGAGCTCAGGAGTTCGAGACCAGCTTGAGCAACATGGCGAGACCTCGTCTCTACAATAATCATAAAAACAAACAAAAAACCTGAGTGGGACTGAAGAACATGCAGTAGCTTGTGACACAGCCTTTCTAGATGTGGTGACATTTCCCAGTCTGCCTTCCCGTGGTGAGTGCAAGCTTCCCTGGCTAAGGAGTTTCCTAGTGATTTTTTCCTAGGATCTCCAGCTTTCTGCTTACTTAGCCATCTGTTCTTCCATGTCATCTACTTGTCCCTTTAGAGCCCTCAGTATATGAATCATAGTTACTTTAAACCCATGCTTGATGATTCCAACATCTCTTCATATCTGAGTCTGGTTCTGATGCTTTGTCTGCCTCAGACTTTGCTGTGTGTGTGTGTGTGTGTGTGTGTGTGTGTGTGTGTGTGTATGTATTTTGTTTGTTTTGCCTTCTGTGTGCCTTTTTGTTAAAAGATGGACATGCTGTTTCGGGTAATAGAATCTGAACTAAATAGTTTCCTTTTGTGAGAATTTATGTTAGCCTGGCAAGGAGTTGGGCATTATTTAATGTTCATTGTAGCTGCTACAGGTGCCATAGGCTTCCACTTCCTCTAGTGCCCTCCTCTAGGGGCTCTTAATTTTGAGCTTTGCTCTGCGGTCCTTCTCAGAGACGGTCTGTGTCTTGCTTCTCTTTCAGCTGTAATCCACTGTTACTCCCTGGAATGGAACATTCTATAATTTCTAATAAAATACCAGGTTTTCAGCGGGCCAATGCCTGTAGCCTGGGACCTTCCTATGTGTTAGTCCTTATATAGTTCTACCCTCTTCCTCCAAAGTAGGTGAAGAGGGACAGACATTCGGGGCTGGCATCAGAGGAATGCTCTTCCCTCATGACGTGGAACAGAACTCAGGTACAGGCATTCTCCCTGGTGAGTAAGCCTTTGGTATTGAGGAGGCTGTGAGTATACATATTTCACAATGGCTACTCATTGTAATCCATGAGAGGATTATCTCTAATCCTCATTTAAAAAATCTAATGAAATTCCTGGTGCTGGGAGGACTGCCACATTCAGGATTTATTCACTAAGCTATACTCACCTTCCAGCAATTTGTTCACATTACCATATAATTGTTCCTACCAGTGTATGGCTCTGGTTGCTTTTGCTCCAAGTGAGCAGATCTAGGCTGTGGCTGCTTCCCTTCACCCATCTCTCTAAAGGGTACTGACTGAGGTCAACCCTGCCTCCAATTCCTGAGTTGAGCTTTTTAGATTCTTAGTGACCTTCATTTATATCTAATCCTAAAGATTCACGTTGACTCAAATTTGCAATTCAGCATGAGGGAAATGACTGATTCAAAAAAACTGGCAGAAGCTAGGCTAGAACCTTAAGCTCCTGACTATGACGTTGGGGGTAGGTCTGAATTAAGATGAGAAGCCATCTTTCCCTTTATTTCACACCTCCATGCCTGTGACACATCCACAGTGGATAAATATCCATTCCAATTTATCACTAGGCTCCTTCCTCCTGAAAGTTTATCTCAGATAAGTAGTAACTATCAGGAGGTGGTCTTCAAAGAACTCTAGATCTAAAAATTGGTTATATTCATGCAGGGAAAATACATAATCTTAAATTCAGTGTGAGAAAGTGAGAAAGAACAGGAGAGGAGGTAGAAACAGTGAGGGGTAAAAGAAAGTAAGAGTAGAATGGGGACCGGAAGTTACAGAGTAACTGCTGAGGCTTGGGTCCAGACACCGAATCAAAACCCTAGGTCAGGTTCTGCAGCAGGCAACCAAGACATCAAGAAACCCTGAATGACATCAAGAAACCCAAGACATCAAGACACTCTGCTCTAAGCTTCAAAACTCTTCCATGGCTGCACTAATTTTAAATATTTGGATTTTTTATTTCTCCAGTTAATATTTCAGATACACAGCCATCTCAGGAAGAATCCACTAGATTCTGAGACCCTTCAGCCCCTTTTGCAGTGGCCTTCCTAGTACATCCAGGATTACTAGGTTAATGGGGAGGAGAAAGGGAGGAAACAACAACAACACAGAACATGGTGTCCAGATCCTGGACAGCTGACTCACAAGTCTAGTCTTCTCATCCCAAAAGTATTGTTTGGCCGTAAGAAGACTACAGCACAAATTCTGGGTGTTGTAAAGAAAATCTCATTTTAATTCCCAGCAATTAGAAGCAGATGATTAGATGCCTTGTTCCCCAACACCCAGGCCCAAGGAGGGTGGGCAAAAGACAAAAAAACCAATTTAAAAAAAATGGAGGCATCCTTTTTATGCCTCACCAAAACTTTGTTTCTTAGCAGACTTTCTTTTCTGAGAATATCTACTAAGTCAAAGATGGTCACAAAGGATGACTATGTCCAAAGTTTATTAAGGATGATTTTAGAGACTACAAAGAAAAAACATTTTAAAAATATGCATCAGTGAAAGATAGGGTGGTGTAATTTTGCATAATTCTCACTGTAGACTCCATTGTCTATGGCAGTAGAGAGACTCCGAGTCAGAAAGTACGATTAACAGTTGCCATCTGGTATCCTGGTTGACCGCAGAACTTCAGGTGTCTCAGGTGTGGTTATGCTGAAAAGTAGGGACATCCACAAAGACCCCAGCAGTACCACAGTTAGGGGATATGCTTGGTTTTTGTTGTTGTTGTTGCTTCAGGGTGAATTTGATAAAAAGGTCTATTCCATCTAATTCTGGACAGCTCCAGATCCTTGTGTCTGTAAATACAATGGCTGTGAACTGAGACCCTAGGTTAGGGAGATGCCCTCATTAGGCAGTTGAGTAGAAATCTCATGATGTCATGTCCCAAACTACTCTCCCAGTGGCACTAAGCACTATCTCATAATTCTTTTTCTTTTTTTTAAATTTTATTTTAAAGATGTGGGGTACAATTCAGGATTAGGTACATAAGTGGTCATTGTACAGGTGAACTTTGGACCTTCCTTTGGTCCCCTCTTCTCCTGGTTTAGGATCAGGTACCCTTATATTGATGTTTTATGTCCCTCCTCCCTCCCTCCCCTGGCAGTGTCCCACTTATGATAAATGTTCAGGGTCCGCTTCTGAGTGAGAACATGTGATACTCAGTTCTTTGCTTCTGTGATGGATCACTGAGTATGATATACTCTAAATCCATCCAAGTTGCTGCAAAGTCCATAATTTTGTCCTTCTTTATGACTGTGCAATATTCCATCATGTATATGTACCACAATTTTTTATCCAGTCCACTTTCGCTGGGCAGCATGGTTGGTTCCATGTTTTTGCTGTTGTGAGTAGTGCTACAATAAACATGTGTGTGCAGGTATCTTTTTTGTAGAATGATTTGGGTGCCTCTGGAAGGTCAATTTTTAGATCTTTTAGAAATCGCTTCTACACTGTTGGTAAGAATGTAAATTAGTACAACCTCTGTGGAAAACAGTGTGGTGATTTCTAAGAGATAATTATTCTTTTTAAAACAGCTTTATTGAGATATAATTCACACATCATACAATTCACCCATGTAAAGTTGTATAATCCAGTGGCTCTGAGTATGTTCACAGAGTTGTGTAGCCATCACCATGATTAATTTTAGAACATTTTCATTATCCCCCTACACCTTTCCTTAATCATTAGTGGTCACTTCCCATTTCTTCCCATCCCCATCTTGTCTACTCTGCTCCTTGATCCAGACAATCACTTATCTACATTGTATCTTTATATTTGCCTTTTCTGGAAATTTGTTATAGTCTTCCTATCTAACTGTAATTATATATCCTCTGACCAACACCTCCCCATTCCTCCTTACCCCTAACTACCCAAGCCTCTGGAAACCACCAGTCTACTCTCTAGTGTCATGAGCTCAACTCTTCTGGATTCCAAATACAACTTGGACCATGTAATATATGTCTTTCTGTGTTTGGCTTATTTCTATGTTTGGCTTCTATGATGGCTTCCAGATTCATCCATGTTGTTGAAAATGGCAAGATTTTATTTTTATGGCCAAATAGTATTCTGTGGTGTTTATCTACCACATTTAAAAAATCTATTCATTTGTTGATGGAGACACTTAGGTTGATTCCATATCTTATCTATTGTGGATAATGTTGCAATAAATATGAAAGCGCAAAAATCTCATTGACACACTGATTTTATTTCCTTTGGCTGCATACCCAGTGTTGGGATTGCTGGACTATATGGCAGTTCTGTTTTTAATATTTGTGGGAATCTTCATCCTCTGCTTCTTCCCCAACTGGTCTTTCCTGACTCATTTAGCATCCTTAGGCCCTGCCCTTCTAGGATGTCTGGTTGCAGTCGTACCTGTGTTCAGAACACCCTCAAGCCTGCTCTTTTGTCAGAGGTTTATCATTTCTTTTATCCCAAGGACACACTCCAGTCCCCTTGCCTCTCAAGAAGCAAGGAGGGTAAATGGAAAAATGAGACTGGGCGCTGCCCCTCATTTCAAGGCACAGCAGTCCCCTGACTGGCTCTGCCGCCTGGGACACCCAGGACACCTGTGCTTTACAGCATTCCTCTCTTCCCTTCCAAGGCTTCAGGAAGGTACTGGAACCTACCCTTCTCCTTCCAGATAACTGTTTCAAAAGAAAATGCTCTATTTCTTTTATGTACAAAATTGTCTTTATTACATGTTAGTCAAAGACATGTTGTTAAAAATGAGTTAGTGGCAGGAAGGAAATTCAGCAGAGGATGAAGCCATATGCAGTGTGAAAATTGTCAGAATAAAAATGGAGTCTCTTATGCCAAAACCCTAACAAATGGAGCCAAAGAAGGCCACAAAGGGAGGGTCCTCATGCATGTGTACCTAATACCAAGAACTATCACAAAAGACTGAAAAAAATGACTTTGCACCTTACATACACAAAAAATATTTTTTGAGGACATCTGCCCAGCAGCTACCCATCTAACCCTGGACTGGTGCCACCTTCATTATTGATCCTTATATCAAAGATAACTGTTTCAAAATAGCTAATGTGATCCCCCTCATTTCATTCTTAAAAACCCTTGTCTTTCTTTACCTCCCTGAATATACTCCCAGAATTCCCATTGCAAGGCTTACTCTCCCAAATAAATGTCAGTTTCTTTTAGAGAGACTCTCTGTGTGTGTGTATTTAGGTTTTGACAGCTAACAGAAGAGACATCTGTGTTTGCTTTTTTTTTTTTTTTTTGAGTTGGAGTCTCCCTCTGTCGCTCAGACTGGAGTGCAGTGGCCGCTCCCGGCCACCGCAGCCTCGACCTGCTGGGCTCCGGCCATCCTTCCGCCTCAGCCTTCCAAGTAGCTGGAACTACAGGTGTGCGCTACCACGCCCCGCAATTTTTTTATTTATTGTAGAGATGAGGTCTCGCCAAGTTGCCCAGGCGGGTCTCGAATGCGCGGGCTCAGGCAATCCACTCACCTCAGCCTCCCAAAGGCACAGGATTACAGGCTGAGCCACGGAGACCAGCTTTTTTTTTTTTTTTTTTTTTTTTTTTTTTTTGGGGGGCAAAGATGAGCCCCCACAGGGGGGGAGTGGGCGCCCCCCGCCCCCCCCCCCGTGGCCAGG
>CAUYQG010104046.1:0-10559 GCA_963574415.1 Tarsius wallacei
CCGCTCCCAGCCACCGCAGCCTCGACCTGCTGGGCTCCGGCGATCCTTCCGCCTCAGCCTTCCAAGTAGCTGGAACTACAGGCGTGCGCTACCACACCCCGCTAATTTTTTTGATTCATTGTAGAGATGAGGTCTCACCAAGTTGCCCAGGCGGGTCTCGAACCCGCGGGCTCAGGCAATCCACTCACCTCAGCCTCCCAAAGGCGCGGGATTACAGGCTGAGCCACCGAGCCCGGATTCTTTTCTTAACCCCAGGAATGTGGGTACCCGCAGGAGCGCTGAACCCTCACCACGCTCTTCTCTAGGGTTGTGGCAATATGGACAGACCATAGCGAGTCTCTGTATCATTTCCCCACTGTCAGGTGAAGACATGACACCATCACGGGACTAGCCATGTTATGCTGCTTTAACGTAAACGTGCGCCTTATTTTTTGTAGCCGGTTTTTATGCTTTGTGGGCTTAGCTATGAATGCAGGAATTTTAACAACATGTTGGGTACAGAGCGTGAAGGCTAAATATATTAGCATTGCTATCATAAACATAGTTAAAAAGAACATTTTTATGCCTGAAAGGAGGTCCTGTAACCCTGTCAAGAAAACATGTTGGAAAACCAATCAGAGCCCTTTCCAAGTACCTCCTCGGCGTAAGCATCTGCATCGCCTTTGGCAGTAATGCTGGTCTTCATTTGGCTTTGCATTGCTGTGATGGTTTCTGATTTATTTGGAAGGAAAGTAACTTACACTACCTTGATACTATTATTATTCAAACCTATGGCTACTAAGAAAAGGGAGTAAATGGGAATTTTAGTCTAAACAGGGACAGTCAAATGTTGCCATGTAATTGTGTCTTGTGATTTGTATAACTTCTGAGTAGAGCAACATGCAGTAATGTATGATGTCCTGGGCCCTGTTAACTCCCTTTACTCTAAGACAAGTTTGATTAACGCTCCTGCCAGGTATTACTGACAAGAGGCTGTGAAATGCCTCTGGTAACCGGTGCCAGGAAATGTGGACCATAAATGTCATTATTGACAAGGTGTGGCTGTGACTTAAGTTCTACACAATGCTCTTCCAGTCAGGTGGTCAATGTATAGGTAACAACAACCCTGAATTTAGAAAAGTGGACTGTAAAACTTGAAGAGTGGGCCAGTTTCGGTGGCTCAGCCTGTAACCCCAGCACTTTAGGAGGCCGAGTCGAGTGGATTGCCTGAGCCCGCCCAGGCAACTTGGCGAGACCTCGTCCCTACAATAAATCAAAAATTAGCCGGGCGTGGTAGCATGCGCCTGCAGTTCTGGCTACTTGGAAGGTTGAGGCAGAAGGATCGCCTGCACCCAGCAGGTCGAGACTGCGGTGGCTGGGAGCGGCCACTGCACTCCAGTCTGGGCAACAAAGTGAGACTCCAACTCAAAACAAAAAACAAAACTTGAAGAGTGAGCAGAACCATTTTAGAAAGGCCAAGAGCCAGGTTCCACACCCCGGATTCAAATTTGGAAATGAACCTCCTTCTACAAGTTCGCTGTTTCTCAATTTATCGGTTGTGGAGGGTTAGCAGCTGAGTGTTACTCAAACAGTAACAATAGCTCACTGCAGCTTTGACCCCCTGGACTCCAGCGATCCTCCTGCCTCAGCCTCCTGAGTGGCTGGGACCACAGGGGCACACCACCCACATGCAGGTAATTTTCTCTAGCTATTTTTTGTAAAGTCAAGTTCTTGCTTTATTGCTCAGGCCGATCTCCAACTCCTGGCCTCAAGCGACCCTCCTGCCTCAGCTTCCCAAAGTGCTATAATTACAGACGTGAGTCACCACGGCCAGACCCAGCTCCACTTACAGCAGCATTTCCTAAAGCCTAGAGGTTTTGGACATGGCGTTGAGTAGCACAGGGGCCCACAGGTCCAGTGGGATCAAACAGCTTTGAATCTGTGTGTCTCACAACATCACCCTTGAACGCACACCTTCCTCTCCCGAAAGCCCTTCCAGGTCTGTTTTCCTCAGGGCTGTTGGTCACTCTCTGACATGCTTCCTATCTTAAACCTTGACCACACTTGCGGGCAGCCTCACCCCACTGAGATGGATGCCCATGAGAGCGGAGAACTCTTCCTGCTGTTTTGCTCTGTGTCCCCTGCTCTGAGATCAGGGCTTGGTGCTTAGCAGGGATTCAACCCTCAACAGCCCCAAAACAGTTTCTGAGCAAGTGACGGTATGCTCCACTTAAGGGATGGAAAAAATTGATATGCTTTGGTAAAATGCACCAGACTTGAGGATGCTAATTAAATATTTAAGATGGGATGCTATTAAAAATGGAATGCTAATTAAATATTAAAGGGGCACCTCACATTCTGATTAGGCTCTACCCGATATGTTTTCACAGGGATGCTGTAAAGTGTGACTCTGGCTGACAGGAGCCCTGACGGGAGTCTTTGTGCAGTCAACAGCCGTGCACCGAGTCTGCTTCCTCCTGCAAGAGCTCGCACATTCCAGGCAGGCAACTTGGGCCTGCCCAGAGAGTGCTGGGCAGGCCGGAAGGGCTGTGAGTCTTTGGTTGTGCCTGGGTCACACTGCCCCGGCCCACCTCCCTCCAACCACAGAGTCTTCCAGAAGCTATCAGACGTGCGAGAGACAGCCCAAGCGTGTGGTTCCATTGCAGCTATTTCTGCGTGGAGGAGCAGGACGGAGCCAGGACTCATTGGCCATGAGCTCAGGACGCACAGTGCTGTAGGGGTGATAAAAGGGGCGCACTCGGGGGTGACTGCATGGAGGAGGTGAAGGGAAGGAGGTTGGGAATTTCTTCTCCTAGTGGCTAAGGGAAAGAAGAACTTTCTGGAAAGAAATTAGGGGGTGGGCTAATGCTCCAGACACAGCGCGATGTGAGTCGTGGCCGTGCGGTTCCTGCCGGGCCAGCTGCCTTTCTGTCTGTTGCTTTTCTCTTTGGAGAACCCTTCCTCCATCTAAACAGAGCTGTCAAGGGTTGCCTTGGGCCCGCGACCCAGTGGGAGCATTCACGGCACATCACACCATGGGCACTGTGATTGGTCCAAAGGCAGACACATGACCTACTCAGCACCAATCAGTGTCTTCCCCGGGATTAACAGATTGGCCTTGGGAGAGAGATGTCCCTCCCCCACAGGAGTTGCCAACCCAGAATGATCTTCAATTAAGAATGTGGATGCATTTTTTTCTCATGGCAAAGAAAAGAATTACATGGGACAGAAGAGAATGGGCAAACAGAAATTTCTGGCATCCTGGCACCAGAGGGGGCAAAAGAGAACTTGAAGCTGTCAGCCGAGCCAGGACTCGTCAGCCACGAGCTCAGATTCTGTTGTCTCTGACAGGCACCAATAAATACATGTAGGCCTCGGACAAGTTTGAGTTTGGTTTCTGTCCCTTTCCAGTGGGAGTCCTGGTCAGTACCACACATCTGAGATACCACAAGTCATTAGGTATCGAATGGAGACTGGGCACCTGCAGGAAAAGAGGCAGGGCTGAGGCTGGGGCAGCAATAGTCCAGGCAAGAGGGGCAGGGCCTGGACCCCTCTCGCTCAGCCCTCTGGTCTCCACCTCACTTCTGACTCCTGCTACAGGCAGGAACCTGCTCTGCACCGGCTTCCGTCAGCCACCCTCCTGATGGCAATGCCCTCGAAAGCCAGGGTATGCTCTGCCCCGGGGTCTCTGGTTCAGCAGATGCGGCCCAGGGACCCCACGCAGCCTCTGGCACACGTACCAGAGATGCTGGGACTCATGCCCTGAAGGTCCAGTGGGCCAATACTCCCCACCCCCAGCTGTCGCACAATGCAGGAACACGCCCTTGTGTGGATGCTTCCCCCTTCCCTGTTTGACTGTTGTCCCTCCCTCTGGCCTCCGGAATCACACTCCAAAGCTCTCCTCGCACAGATGTTTTGCGTCAGGCTCTGCTGTCAGAGACCCAGGGATGAGACTGGCGAGGTTAGTCCCAAGGATCCCACAGACATTCATGGGCAGGCTCCGGGAGTCACGGATGTTCTGAGTCACACGCATACTTTGTTTGAATGCACATATGTGAGCTTTGCAGGGAGACAGTCCATAGCTTTCATCCAGTTTTCAAAGAGGAGAGAAAAGATGAAAGCTTGAGAAGCTGCTTTGTTAGTAAGCAGAGTTCTGAGCAAGCGTGTGTGTGGCAGACACTGCCAACTGTCTCCCCAGAATCCGTTCTCTCCTCTTCCCTACACGGAATCCCAAGAATCCTTGGGTACCAATACGCTCCGTTAAAAATGGCCGCTTCCCTTCAGCTGGGGTGACCGCTTGGCCTGTGCACAGTGAGATGCAGGCAGAGGTCTTGCAAACAGGCTTCTGTGAAGATGTTTTTAAAGGCAAGCCCCTTTGCCCTCTGATCTCCCTGAACTGCCTGATGTTGACCCTTTTCCTGGCTGGAACATGGAGTGATAAGTCGGGTGGAGTGGCTATCCTGTGACTCTGAGAATAAAAGCCCCAGCCTTTCCTCCTGGGATGCAGAATGCTGGGAAGCACATCTCCCAGCACAAGAGGAAGCAGAAATCCACAAAATCCTAACCTTCCTGACCCCTTGGAGAGCTGAGGTTCAGGGAAGCTGCCCAGCCTGAAATCTAAGAAAGACAGCCAGGTCTAAGGAGGATGAATGTCGCCTCATGTGGGAGCATGAGCCCAGCAGGTAAGAAGAACACATCAAACATGCTGAATGAGTTCCAAAGGGCCGGTGTGGGCTGGCAAGAGAACATTGAACCCCAGTAGCCACCTACACACAGACACACATATCTCACATGCTCATAAACACATCACACGTATGTACACATGCTCACATGCATCACATACGTACATCATGGGGAGTTTGTTTCACTCTCAGCCTCTTCCCCCTGGATGTCCAGCAGGTACAGAGGAAAGACTGTGGCAGGCAGGAGACTGGAGAGAGCCCCCCTGCACCCTGGAGAAGTAATGCCCACCACTGTGCAAAGCCATGGAGCCCTACCTAGACTTTTCCCCCAGGAACAAAGTCCTCACGTTGCTAGGAGAGGAACAGTCAACCCACCAGCCCCAGGACACAGGGAAGAACCCCCTGGAGGGTGGGGGGAGGAGGCGTAACCAGCCTCTATTCCCAGGGGAAGGGCAGAAAACTCTCCGGGCCCAGATCATCAAAGATCTCCTTAACGTGGAAAGGGGGTAGAGCCACCGAGAAAATCCACCCAGGACACAGGACATGGGGCCCACTAAGGCCAAGCTTGGGTCTTAGGACATCCACTGTCCTCACAGCCAGGCTAGCAAGAACCAGCGATGTTCCTGCATCTAGAGGGGTGGAAACACAAGAGACGCTCTGACATTCTGGCACTCAAGGAAGAGCCTGAAACTGAAAGTGGAGCGGGGACACAGAGAAGGCCTCTGCAAAGCCAGACCCCACCCGAAGCACAGAGCTGAGCCAGAGGAATGTGAAGCCAGGAGTGCACTGGACGTAACCATAGCAACAGAACCAAACCCAGCTCAGCTCGCGCCTGGATGGTCTTAGCACACATGTTGCACGCACACACACATGCATATGCACACAGACACACATATCTCACATGCTCATAAACACCTCACACGTATGTACACATGCTCACATGCATCACATACATACATCACAGATGCTCATGCCTGCTTGGTCACACACACACATACACACACACACACATTCACACACATTAGTGACCTAGCAGAAGAGAGTTCCCCACTTTCTGGCATAAACGCTACTTACCTCACCCTGCATTGTCTTACATGTGATGTCCGACACTCATTCTAAAATTGTGACACACACAAAAGAGCAGGGAAAAAACAACCCACTGCCAGGAAACAAAGCAAACAAAATGAGAAGATAGAAACGGTAAATAACTGTGATTAATACGCAAATGCTTTACTGGAAAATGGTGACACCACTCATGAAAAAATGGGGAATTTCTGCCTGGAGATATGAAAATCATAGCAAGCAGTCAGGTGGAAATGCTACCACCAAGAAAAGCAGATAACAGACACAACATTCCTTCTTTAAGTTCCTCAGGGATTCAACACAGGCAAGAAAAGATTCCAAAACTTTGTGATATGTTGGTTAACATGATCCAAACTGAAACACAAAGTGAGAAAGAATTCATGTATTTTTAAAAATCAGAGCATGAAAGAGCAATGCCCCAATATTAAATAATTTAACATTTGTGTACTTGAAATTCCAGAAGGAGAGTGAGAAAATGAGACAGAAAAGAAAGTTTAAAGACATAAAGGCCAAGAATGTGTGTGTGTGTGTGAGAGAGAGAGTGAGAGAGAGAGAGAGAGAGAGAAAGAAAAAGAGAGAGTGTGACTGGGCTTGGTGGCTCAACCTGTAATCCTAGCACTTTGGGAGGCCAAGGCAAGTGGATTGCCTGAGCCTGCGATTTTGAGACCAGCCCATGCAACTTGGTGAGACCTTGTCTCTACAATAAATAAAAAAGTTAGCCAGGTATGTTAGCACGTGCCTGTAGTTCTGTCTACTTGGAAGGCTGAAGTGGAAGAATCACTTGAGCCCGGCAGGTTAATGCTAGGGTGGCCATGAGCGTGCTGTGGCATGCCAGCCTGGGCAACAAGAAAAAAAGAAAAAGAGAGAGAGATTCAATGAGAGATCCGAGAAGCTCAGACAATCCCAAGCAGCAAGATAAGTACACACACACCCCTCTAGAGGCATGGTCATCAAACTGCTAAAAATTAAATATGAAAGGGAAATCATGAAGGCAGAAAAGAGAAAAGTAAACACTGTATGCAGAGGAGCAGAGTTCTGAACTACAGAAGACCAGCCAGAGCACAGTGGAGTGGAATACCCTAGGTGCTGCACGATGAGGGGGCAGGGAGCAGGAAACTGTCAACTGAGACTTTTATACCCAGTAAAAGTATCTTTCAAAAACAAATGAGAGTCCATTTGTGGTGGCATGAGCCTGTAGTCCCAGCTACTTGCGAAGCTGAGGCAGGAGAATCACTTGCCTAGAAGTTTAAGACCAGCCTAGACAACATAGCAAGACCCCAGCTCTACAAAGAAATAAAATAAAATGAGTGAATAAGCGATGAGAGGTCTGGAGCAGAGGGGAGTGGGGAGTGCTGGCTACTGGATATGAGGTTTCTTTTGGGGCGATAACAATGTTCTGAAATTGGATAGCGACGATGATCGTCCAACCTGGCGAATAGACTACAAATGACTGGATTTGACACTTAAAAATGAATTGTATGTGAATTATATCTTCATAAAACAGAAAGAGAAATAAGCACTTTTAAAAACAGAAATGGAAGCCAGGCATAGTGGCTCATGCCTGTAATCTCAACACTTTGGGAGGCTGAGGCAAGAGAATTGCCTGAGCCCATGAGTTCAAGACCAGCCTGGGCAACTTGATTAGACCTCATCTCTACAATAAATCAAAAAATTAGTCAGGCATGATGGCACGTGCCTATAGTTCCAGTTACTTGGAAGGCCGAGGTGGAAGGACTACCTGAGTCCAGCAGGTCAAAGCTGCGGTGGCCGTGAATGTGCCATTGCACACCATCCTGGGTGACAGAGTGAGAGTGAGACTCCAACTCAAAAAACAAACGTCAGATTTTATTTCAATCATGTCAATCATTGGATTGAATGTAAATGATCCGAACACACCAAAGAGAAGACAGAGACTCCCTGGATAAAATAGAAAGATCTGGCCAAGTGCGGTGACTCATGCCTATCATCCCAGCATTTTGGGAGGCAGAGGCGAGAGGATTGCTTGAGCCCAGGGGCTTGAGACCAGCCTGGGCAACATGGCGAGACCTCATCTCTATAATAAATAAAAAAATTAGCCAGCCACGGTGGCATGCGCCTGTGGTTCCAGCTACTTGGAAGGCTAAAGCCCAGCAGGTCAAGGCTGCAGTGGCCGTGAGCATGCCACTGCAGTACAGCCTGAGTGACAGAGTGAGACTCTGATTCCAAAAAAAAAAAAAAAAAAGCAGAAAGATCCAGCCGTGCACTGTCTACAAGAAGCATACTTTACATAGAAATACGTAGCTAGGTTACAAGTACAAGAAGGGGGGAGATGAACCACGAGGCACTCAGCAAGAGAAGACTGGAGTGGCTGTCCTGCCAGACAAAGTTAAGGGTGTCACCGGGATGAAGAGGTCGTTCCATTAAGGGTGGATTTGCCAGCAACACACAGCCATCCTCCCCAGGTACGCACCCCACAGAGAGCTACGAAAGACCTGGCAAAACCTGCTGGAGCTGAGAGGAAAAAGAGACAGGTCAGGGATGTTGGAGACTCCTCTCCCAGCAGTCAATAAAATAAGTAGATGGAAAATCAATAAAGATAGAGAAGACCTGACCAACGCTATCAACCTGCTTGGTTTAATGACAGTCATAGACACTCTACCCTGCAACAGAAAAATGGCAACCTTTTTCTGTGCACATAAAACATACACCAATGAGACCCTACTCTGGCCCATAGAACAAACCTCAAAAAATATGAAATCACTGGGTGCTATGGCTCATGCCTCTAAACCCAGCACTTCGAGAGGTCGAGGCAGGAGGATTGCATGAGGCCAGGAGTTCAAGTCTTCAGTGAGTTATGTTCATGCCCCTGCACTCCAGCCTGGGCAACAGAGCAAGACCCTCATATATATATATGAAATATTGAAATTATATAAAGTATGTTGTCTAATCATAATGGAATTGAACTAGAAATCAAAATGAAAGAAAGATAATTGGCTCTGGGTGATTAAATATTCTAAAATTAGATTATAATGATTGTTACATGACCGATGATACATTAAAAAACACTTAAAATGAGTGAAATTTATAGTATGTAAATTACTAAAATAAATGAGTTTAGCAAGGTCACAGAAGCAAGGTCAACATGAAAAAATCATTTTATTTTGATACACTAGAAAAGAATCATTGGAAACTTAATTAAAAATAATAACAATAGCATCAAAAAATAAAATACTTTCCTTTTTAGGGAAATGTTTTAGAGTGTCAGGTCAATTTTATATCTTGTGGTGGTGGTGGTTATATGACTATGTTTGTCAAAACTCACAGACCTGTCCTCTAAAAAAGGGTGACTTTTTCCTGTACACGAATTACACCTAAATGAACTCCCCAAATACCCCAGAAACTAAGAACAGCAGAGCCTCAGGCTAGTGGGAGCCTGGGTCCCTGGGGACATCACAGATCTGTCCTACTGTTCTCTACTGGACTAGACCCTAGAGTTTAGCATCCACTAAGTGTACTTGAATGACAGCTGCTACAGTGTGACATGACGTAGTGACAGGCTGACTGGGGCCTCACCTGGATTCCTCCTCCTGGATGGTCTCTCAGGACTTCACCTCTGAACTCAGCCTCCTAGACACGGGGTCTCTACCTACCAGTTCGTTTTCATTTTCACCTAGCTGTGACAGGAGTGAACAACTCTGGATATTAAAAGTTGACACCTGAACAGACAGTGAACTGAGTAAACTAATCATCATCCATCATCACCACCAGCATCAACATACTAGCAATTAATACATCACCCAGCAAACAATGTGATTTGCTACCTGGAAGTGAAATCCACTGCAGGGAAAAGATCATCAATCGCCTGACACCTTTTAGAAAATTATGCTGAACCACTGCAGCAAAACCAGCAATTAATGAATGCCTCACTCACTGTCTCAGTGCATAATGACATCAAGCTCCTGAAAAACCTTCAAAGACAGAATTGCATGTCTAGGGATGTATCCTGGGGAGTCCTATACCAGCAAGTGTTCTAAGACCGAATGTCATGAAGATTGCACAAAGGGAATTAAACCAGGAATCAAAAGAATGAGATCTGGTTTGAAAATCAATTGAATTGCACCACAATTTTGTGATGTATTAGTTATTATAACTTAGCCTGTTGACCAGGCATGGTGGCTTACACCTGTAATCCCAGCACTTTGGGAGGCCAAGGTGAGAGGATCGCTTGAACCCAGGAGTTTGAGACCAGCCTGGGCAACATAGTGAGACTCTGTCTCTACAAAATAAAATTTAAAAATTAGCTAGGCATGGTGGTCCCAGCTGCTTAGGAGGCTGAGGTGGGATAATTGCTTGAGCCCAGGAACTCAAGGCTGCAGTGAGCCATGATTGTGCCACTGTACGCCAGCCTGGGTGACAGAGTGATACACCAATTCAAAAACAAACAAAACTTAACCTGTAACAACAAAAAGAATTTATTATGATATCCCTTCCACAAAATGTCCTTCTTCAAGGTTGTGTCTATCAGGATGCTTTCTGTTGCAAATGACAAAAAAATACACAAGGAGAGGAAAGTATGCATTTACTCAAGTCATGAAAAGTCTAGAGGATGAGGCCAGGTGTGGTTGGCTCACACCTGTAAACCCAGCACTCTGGGAGGTCATGGTGGGAGGATTATTTGAGCTCAGGAGTTTGAGATCAGCCTGGGCAACATAGCAAGACTCCCATCTCTACAAAAAAAATTAGCCAGGTGTGGTGGTGCATGCCTGTAGTCTCAGCTACTCGAGGAGCTAAGGTGGGAGAATCACTTGAGCCCAGGAGTTGGAAGTTACAGTGAGC
>CAUYQG010104049.1:0-37433 GCA_963574415.1 Tarsius wallacei
TTTTTTTTTCTCCCCTGCAGTCTTGACCTGTGGAACACAAGATAAGAAGGCCTTCATTTCCAGCACTCTATGGCATCAGGTAACAAGTTGTTCATGGGTGTTCTTCTCTTTTTTGATTTTTGTCTGTTTCATTCCTCTGTAAAAACACAAGTTCATAAAGAAAGGTCAGCTAATCAGCATTTGAGATATCCATGCTATATACTCCTAACAAAAAGCTGTTCTCTTAGAATTCAATAAAATCATCTTTGCATTGTCTTTCAATAAAAACAATCACACATAATCACATTAGCCTCATAGAGTAAATTATATTAGACCCATCTACAAATCTGAAAAGACTTAAGGGTAAATTCCCAGTTTTATCTCAGCCATTTGTTTTGCCAGTAACTGCACTGAGAGGATGTAGTATTGTCTTCGTATCACACATTTCTAAGTCCTCAATCATTTTCAGATATGCTCAGTTTAGTGTAGATCATGATGTTAGGTTGATAGGAGTGCCTAGAAGAAAAAAACGCCCTGTGCGTTGTGGTACAGTTGACTCTTGATCAACACAGATTGGAAGTGTATGGATCCACCTTTAGGCCAATTTGCTTTCATCCATGCCTGAGACAGCAAGACCGACTCCTTCTCTTCCTCCTTTGCCTCGGCTTACTCAATGTGAAGACGACAAGGATGAAGACCTTTATAACGATCACTTCCGTTTAATAACTAGTAAATATATTTCCACTTTCTTATGATTGTCCTAAGAACCTTTTCCTCTAGCTTATGTCATTGTAAAATGACTGCATATACTGCATAAATCTTACAAAGCACATGTTAATCAACGGCTTAAATGCTATCAGCAAGGTTTCCTGTCAACAGTAGCATATTAGTACTTAAGTTTTTGAAAGGTCAAAAGTTGTACTCCGATTTTCGACAGTGTGTTTGATACCCCTAACCCTCCTCATTTTTCAAAGGTCAGCTATAATTCTGAGTAAAGGTAAGGTGGAAGTACAAGCAATTTGCCAAAATCTGCAGAATAAATGAGGGAATGAATGAATGGGTTTGTGAGACTTGGCAGAAGAAGGCATCTCCATGAAAAATAAAATAATTTTAAATTTAGCAAATTTAAATTTTCAAAGTAATGAAGTTGCATAATGCTAAATTATGGAGATTCTGCCTTGAAAGAAAGCAAAATTACACAAGATTTTCTGAACAATTTAAGATGGTGATTAAGGAAGATAGTTTTTAGCACTAATACATCTTGTTCATTATGGAAGCAGATGCCTTCTAAAACTATAATTTTCTCAGTGTATATAATACATAATACATAATACCACACCTCTTATTTTATAATATATAGTCTTGTTCTTGACAAACACAGATTTTTTTTCCAGCAGTGATGCTATGTAAGAATATAATTGTCCCACATTTGGGGAGAGGCTCTTTTTGGTTCTAACAACAGTTAGATTGTAAAATTGGAGAGTATTGAGCTTAAACAGTATATAGGAGTATACTTTTTTCTGAAGTCAATTACTCAGTAAAGAAAACAAAATGCTTATCAAAAGTTTGCTGAAAATGGAGTGGACAAATTATGTAAAACAACAACAGTGACAAACTTTAAGCATAGTGGAAGTGTTTTTAGTCATGGAACTTTCCTTAGTTTGTAATTTTGCAAGGTTTGAGATCCAGAGACATGTGAGAAGAGTGTGGTTCATGGTATTAGTTTGTTGTTGATGTTCTAGACCTCAATCTCAAAGCCTTTATCTTAGTTTTAAGATATGTTAAGAATAAGCACTTAAGATTTGCCTAAAGAGTTTTCAGAAAGAAAACATTTTTGCTTACTTTAGCAGGTATGATGATTTCTGACTCGATGAAATGAGTGCAATAGGTTTATAATTTAATTTTATAATCAAGATTAAGCAACTTTAAAAAAAATGAAACAAGCATATACATATGTCTATATATATCTACATATAGACATATATATATATATATATATACAAAATCTGAGATAGTTCTTAGTGCTTCTAAGTTAAGCACAAGTAATTACTAGTCAATATTTACAATGTTATCTTTCATATGAGGAAATTTCTGCCTAAATCATAGACTTTGTTTTATGAATATAAACTATTTGTAGATGAAGACAGGCTAATGAACTGGCTGAAATTATGCTCATTTATATACTTGGAAGCAAAGAACATATTGCCTATGAGGACATTACATACTTCAACAGATTTGTGTCAGAACTCCCTGAGAGTACCATCAAAACTCTAAAAATTTCTAGTTCAGTTGTACTACTTGTGAGATCTCCTAAGGTTTTATAAATTGCAGACATTCTTAATATCAATATAATAATTTAGTGGTCCTCCAATTTCACCTCTTGTAAAATTATTTATTTGATAGTGAAGATCCAAGATCAACAGGTAAACCTAATTTTAAATTTTGGAAGATTCAATTTACAATTATAATACAAAGAATACTTTTTCTCGTATTCAATTTTTTTTATTCTATAGATTTAGGGGGCAAAAAATTTGTTTTGGATACTTGATTGTATTATATAGTGGTGAAGAAGTCCAAGCTTAAGTGTAGCCATCACCCTCACCTGCGCACACTGTATCCAATAGATGATTTTTCATCTCCCCACTTCTTATGAGGGTCTAGTGGTCATTATACCATTCTTTATGTCTTTTCAGGTCCTTAGTTTAGCTCCCACTTACAAGTGAACATGCGGTGTTTGGGACTGCTTTGTATTATAACTATCACAAAGTGTAACAACATTTTATTTTTCAAAAATTGAAGTTAATTTATGGACATAATTATGAGAATGGTTTACTTCTTTTTGGACATTCTATTAAAGTAAACTTCAGTCACTGTATCCATGTCCTGCATATTCATATAGGTTTTTTGGGTGTGTCTGTTTATTAAAAATAAGGAAATATTACTTATCTTGGCTGGGTTCAGTTAAATAGCAGGATAACCATTGATTCAGTGTTTGTATTATTTATTAGTTTATTACTGATTGATAATAACATTAATTAAGTAGAATTCAGCTATGAGCAGAAACAGACAAGATATTTCTGATCAATGTTTTCCTTGAGAAAAAAGTCGATATTTTTCTATATTAAAAATGAAACAAAACAGGAAAACCTTTTGTTTGAAATCAATGAAGAGTTTCCAAAATAATGTGAATTTGCAGAAATATAATCCATGAAATAAAAAAAAGACAAAAGAGGAAAGGCTAGGATTTGATAGTGTTGACTTTTCCTTGAGGAAAAAGCGGTAGTTGACAGGTTAAAAATTCAAAAAAGCTTTCTCAGTCCCAAGGTCCTAGTGAGACTAAAAATCGCATTCAGGGCCTGCCACGGAGTAGAGAAAATATTAAATGTCAGAGGCTTCAGTTGGTTACCTAAAAAATAAAATCCTTTAAATAATAGTGATCTGGAAATGCGCAGTCTTAACAAGTACTGAAGGGCAGATTCAGAACATTGCAACCCTGAACAGACTGAGGTCTGCCTTGACCCTGGCTACCTACAAGCAGCATAAATAACTCCCTTGCTCCCCAAGCACCCATAACCTCAAGATATCTCTACAATTTTCAAATGCTGCATCTGGAAATTTATTTTTCTTAAAAACACATGAGAAGGCAAGTATATAAAGGGAAACACTGACAATAGAAAAACAAGAACAAGAAATTTAAAAAGTAAAGTTAAGAGTAGTTGTCTTTAAAATTGCAATGATGATTAATACATCCAAGAATTCAAAACACAATTGAAAGAGTAGAAGTACATCAAAATAAAAAATCTATAATCAAAGTATGCACACGTTACAATTAAGATTAGATTAGGGCAGCTTTCATTTTCTGGTTCAACATACAAAGGGTTTGTAAGACATGACCCCCATTATCACATCAAGAAAAACTCCAAAAATCAACAAATCTTATACTCAGATATTTGAGGTCAAAAGGCAAATCTTTCCTTCAAAAATTGAAAAGAGAGATCTAAATACCAAGAATCACCAATTATGAAGGAGAAACCCAAGAACAGAATCTGCAACTGCAGCTGATAATTCTAGAAATACTTAAACTGAAGTTAATTCAATTAAACCTGAGAAGACAGAAAACAGAAATAAAAATAAAAAGAATATAGATTGGAAAGAAAAATACAAAACAGCCATCGTTTGCAGATGATATGTTGTCTGGGTAGAAAATCTCAAAGAACTTCCTACTACCAACAACAACAAAATATGAAACGAAGTGAACATATCGAGATTTCAGAATATGAATTTAATAGATATAAGTCAATTGATTACCTATATATCTGTAATGAACAATTTGAATTTGTTATTAAAATGTAATGTGTTTACAATAGCCCCCCAAAACAAAATACTTAGATAAAAATCTTTAAATATACATACAAGACCTATAAAAGGAAAGCCACAAAATTATTTTGAAAAAAGTAAAAGTATATTTAAATAAGTAAAGAGATAGTCCATTTTCATGGATAAAAGAACTAAACATTGTCAGATATCAGTTGTTCTCAACTTCATCTACAGAATCAGAGCGATCCCAATCAAAATCACAGCAAGTTACTTTACAGATAATGACAAACTGTTTATAAAGTTACTATGGAAAGGCAAAAGATCCAGGGTGCAAACACAATAATGAAAAAAAAAACAAAGTAAGGATGATCCAGTGTTTAATGTATATTCTTTTCAACAAATAGTACTGGAACAATTGGACATACATATGCAGAAAGAAAAAAAATAATCTAAGCGCAGACCTTATGACTTTTACAAAAATTAACTCAAAATGGATCATTAACCTAAAGATAAGATAGAAAACTATTAAACTTCTAGATGATAACATATTCAAAATCAAGATGACTTTGGATTTGGCAATGTGGTTTTCAGATATAATTTAAAAATGATTTGTGGAAGAAAAAACTGATAATTGACTTCATTAAAAGTTATCACTTCTGCTCTTGAAAAAATGTGTTAAGAAAATAGAATTACACGTCAGATGGGGAAAATATTTGTAAAACACATATCAAATAAAAGATTTGTATTCAAAATATAAAACTACCCAAACTCAGCAATACCAAAACAAACAATTAAAAAGTGGTCAATGGGCCGGACATGGTGGCTCACACCTATAATCCCAGCACTTTGAAAGGCCAAGATGAGAAGATTGCCTGAGCCCATGGGTTCGAGACCAACCTGGGCAACTTGGTGAGACCTCATCTCTACAACAAACAAAAAATTAGCCAGGCGTGTGACGCATGCCTGTAGTTCCAGCTACTTGGAAGGCTGAGGTGGAAGGATCACCTGAGCCCAGCAGGTAGAGGCTGCGGTGGCCTTGAGCATGTCACTGCACTCCAGCCTGGGCAGCAGAGTGAGGCTCCAACTCAAAACAAAAGGTGGACAATGAATGTGAACAGACACTACATTGAAAAAGACATGTAGATTACAAATAAGCATTTAGAAATATTCTGAGCATTATGTATTATTAGGGAACAGCAAATCTAAATCATGGAATACCACTACACAGCTGTTAGAATAATTAAAATCCAAACTCTGATATCTTCAAATGCTGGCAAATATGTGGAGCAAGAGGGTCTCTCATTCATTTCTGTGGGCATGAAAAATGGTACAACCACTTGGGAAGATAGTTTGATAATTTCTTACAAAACTAAATACATTCCTACCTTGTGACCCAGCTGTCATGCACCTAGATATTTTCTGAAATGAGCTGAAAACTTATGTCCACACAAAAACTTGTACATAAATGCCCTTCAATGGGTAAATAGGTAAACAAATTATGGTGCATCTATACAATGGAATATTATTCAGTAATACAAAAGAATGGGCTATCAAACCACAAAATACATGAAGCAACCTTATGAATATGAATATTTCCAATTAAAAAAAACTATGACATTCTGAAAAAGAAAAAAGCAAACTAAAGAAACAATAAAAAGATTAGTTGTTGCGTGGGGATTGGTAGACAAAAAGAAGGAACAGATAAGTGAAACATTAGGAATTTATAGGGCAATAAAATTATTGTGCATCATACAGTAATGGTGTATACAAGACATTATGCATGCGTGGAAACTCATAAAACTGTTCAACCCAATACTAAACCATAATGTAGACTATGGTCCTTAGTTAATAATAATATATCAATATTTTTCTTCAACTATAATAAGTGTACCATTCCAATGAAAGATGTCAATTAGAGGAGAAATTGTGGAGAGAAAACATTTGGTAAAATCTATTTGTTCCACTCAATATTCCTGTAAACCTGAGATGTCTCTTAAAAGTAAAGTCTATAACTTAAAATTAGATGATCTTACAGAGCAAAAGAAAATGTTATATTAAAGATTGGAGATATGAAAGAATGGACAATATATGTGCTAAATTAGTGAAAGAGTCACAGAGAATTAAAAAACTTCTGGAACATATATTTGCAGTCTGGAAGATTTTAAATAATGGGACCAAAGCAATATGCAATGTTATAACTGTTGAAAAATTTCACAATGTATAAAACATCAGCAGCCCACAGAAGTATGACTAAAACATAATATAGAATTACTATCTAATCTTAACCAAGAAAAAATAAACAAAATAAAAATTGTTAAGTATAAGCCATGTTACCTAGAACATAAAAATAATATGACTAACAGTTGAATTAGCAAGAAAAGCAATGAATCCAGAAGACAATGAAATTTTTTATTGTGTTAAAAAATAATAATTGTAAGAACTTTACATACAGCAAAATATCTTCCAAAAATAAAGGAAAACTATAAAGCATGTAAACAAAACAAAACTGATAGAATTCCTTACCAGTAAAAACTACACCGAAAAAAAATTAATAATGTTAAAGAGAACTTTGGGGGTCAAAGGGAACTAATCCCAGAGAGAAGCTTAGAGATGCAATCTGAAATGAAGAATAAATAAAATGTAAAATGTTACAAATTGAGGCTAAAACAGTGTTCATAATATCTTAAATATATCGATATTTAACAAAACTGATTAGAGAAACAAATCTATAATCATAAAATAACTTATTTCTCAGTAACTGGTAAATAAAACAATTTAAAAATCTTTAAGTACTTATAGGATTTGTTTGTTATTTAAAAAATCGAAATAAATTATTTGTACCAAAATAATGCCTATTATTTCCTATAATCTAAAAATAAGGTAACAAATTGACCTTATGCTGTGTTAGAAAGCAAGTTTCAAACATTTCACAATATCAGTATTAAAAGCAGCAAGTTAAAACTCAGAAAATAGAAAAAAAATGATATAATAAGGATAAAAACTGAAATTATAAAGGAGAAAAAAGTTACAATAAGCAAAATCAACAAAGGCCAAAAATTGATTTTTTTTTCTTCTGTGTGAAAGCAGGATTTATTGAGAAGACAGAAAAGCTCCCACAGTGGGAGGGTACCTGAAGGGGTTGTCCAAAAATTGATTTTGTAAATCTTTAGATGTAAGTGTATACTGAATCTGAAGGTTTGTTACATGGATATATTGCACAGTGGTGGGGATTGGGCTTCCAGTAACCCTATTCCCTATGATATATTTTTTATCTACTTGGCTGGAGATCTGGGCCCCCTAAGAGTGTCCCCATGCCCGGAGCTGTACTGCCAGTCCAGGATCCATTCAGTGTCTGGGATGTGATGATGTCACGATGTGGAACGTGGTGGCACCCCAAAACTCAGGGATGCCTGCAGCTGCGGGGTCCCCAAGGAATGTTGCAGCTATCTTACCTGCGGGGGCGGGGGAGGTAAGGCGAGCTCCAAAAGTGACACAGCTCTGTTGACTTGGTTGGCCAGCAAGCCAGGCTCTGAGAAGTGTTGGTTGTTTGGGCCGGCAGCCAGGCCCCACCAGGTCTCATTAGCTCTGTGAGCCCTGCCAGGTCCGTCAGCTCTTCAGCTCCATAGGCTGTCAGCTTCACTGGCTCTGCCGGCTCCATGGGCTGGCAAGCCAACCACCGGTGTGCGCAGCTATTTTGAGTCCAGCTATCTTCACATCTGGCGACCTTCACACCTGGACCTTGGGGTCCAAGTTCTTGCCTCGCACTCAAGAAGAACAAGGGATGAGGACAAGCAGAGGGTGAGAAAATAGGAATTTGTTAAGAAGACAGACAAGCTCCTGCAGGTAGGGGTCCCAAAGGGCTGCCAGTTAGGGGCTGATTCTAGGAGTTTATGTAGGCCTAGGAGTGAGCTGATTGGTTAGCACTTGGGGCCCATCAGCTGGAAGTACATGGCGCAGCCTTGGAATTTCACCCATCAGGAGAGGGTTGGGGAGAGCCAATCAGGAAAAAGTGCAGGAAGAATGACGTTCAGGGACCTGAAGTGGTTGTGTTCACTTCAGTCATTGGAGCCTGAGGGAAGTCTACTACTGGGGACCAGTATCTGTCAGTCTATCAGATTTCTAGCTGTCTCTTCTCTCATCCCCCACTCTGGAGTAAGTGACCCTAACAGCCATTAGGGAATAGGGACGGATAACTACTCTGGCTACTTCCTGTTGTTCAAGGGTGTTGTATGAGAACAGTAGCCAGGGTTCCTCTGGAGGGCAACATATGGGTCCTCAGAAGTAGCAAGTTTCCATAGAAGGTTCTATCTTCATCACCATCTGGCATTTGATAGCCTCCAGGTGAGAAGAAACAAGTTTTACAAGGAGGTTAACGATCCACGGACCAAACACAAGCAATACAACAAAAGGAGCTATCAAGGGAAAAATCCATGTCCATATATTAGAAATTCCTAGAGAAGACAGAAAGGATTTCAGCCAACTAGGTCTTGACCCCGCCCGCTCTCTTAGAATGTCAATGATTTTAGATTATTTTTTATGACCTGCAGGTTCTCGTCTACCTGTAAGGAAGTGTTAAGCTAGAAACAACATGTTTCATTTAATAATGCTTATGCTCCTCCATGCTCAATGGTTTTGCAAGACCATGGTAGCTAGTGGGCTAATAAATGTTTGCTGACTCTCAATAGCAGGTACTGTGGCTTTCTAGCCTTACTGTACCATGAGGGTGTGATTAATATAGATTTTTCTAACAGGGGTATCCTGGCAAACCAGAAGAAGCCTCTGGCAATGGAATGTCCTAGTCCAGGTGTTTGCAAAACTGGGTGGTCAAGGGTACATCCTCCTAGATTAGTTATATTATAACTAGGCCTGTTAGTACTGGATGGAGGCCCCACATCTCTGCAACTGTGTTGTTGCCATAGGACTTGCTCCAGGAAAGATCCCAAATTTAGAATATGCCCAGAGAAAGCCCTTTGAGTCTGATTGAGGGTCAGCAGCTACTATTGTGCAAGCGCCTTTCCATCTGTAGAGTAAAACCAAGTACAATCCATTACCACACAAAAAGCAACATCCAGTTCCAATTAAGGAAGGTTCCAGTGATTGTGGTTTCTTTTGGCTCATCAGAGTTATGGGAACAGTCACAAAAAAAAGCCTCTTCGGATAACCCTAGTGGATCCTGTTATCCCAAGGGATCATTCCACTGTGTGTATGGGTTTTGCAGGCATGATGATGAGGGTTATATGAACAGACTATGCTCTGGAAAAGTTTAGAGAGGATATTTCCAGGGTGGGAATGATAAATGGAAAGTGTTACATATACCCCAGAGCTAAACAAAACCAGTGTGTTGACAAATTAGGGCGAGGTAGCCAAAGGGGCTGGTGATATGCTGACAGGTGTCAACACAAACTACTAAACCATGACAAACAGATATATTCATGGTCGCATATTCAAGACAGAACATCCATTGATATTCAGAGATTTGTATGTAAGGGCCTAGAATCCACTCTCCCCACATCTCCTTTTCTACAGACTTTCTAACTATAGTGAAAAGTGCTGTTTCAGTAATACAGTTTCATTACAACAGTTGGGGGAAAGTCATCCCACCCAGGATAAACCTAAATATGACTGAAAGCAGAGAGAAGCATTTCCGCACATCTCTGCCACCACTTCTCCACTCCTCATTGAGGCCTTTTCACCCCGGGGAGCTTTCTGGTTGGGTTTCACTGCTTCTTTAGGGGAAGTGAATTCATGCCAGGAACCACTGAGATTTCCAATCTGCTCAAAAGACAACAGTAGAGTTATCAGGGGAAGAGTTAGAGAAGGTCCCTCCTGCAGGCATACCGGCAGTTTGAATAATTACCCTGTTGAGCCAAGTACACAATGGAAGGAAAAAGGGGGTGCTTATAAGAAGTTAGGGCTAGTGATGCCAAAAACAGAAAGCAAACTAGACTAGGCATTTTGCTCATTCCTTAGACAGTATGACTGTCTAAGGAAGGAAATAATCCCATGGGTGTTCAGGGTTAAGGGGTCCTTGGCCAAGGCGCTTAATGGTACAAATCAAAATAAAAGCAAATGCAGCAAGTATAGATAGAATTACAAGGAGAACTATGCATGGAAGGTTAATTAATGGTACTTATCCTTTACCATCTTTAGCTTGAGGTCTTCAATTTATTCACAATGGTGCTGTTTCTTCTGGGTGAGTAGAGGCCATGTTTCTTGGATTCCAGGCTTTCACTCTAATATGAGGGATCCAAGAGTCTATTCTGGTGACCTTAACTTCTGAAGGAGTGGAGAGAAGAAAGTGTAGGGTCCTTCCCAATCTGGGCTCAAAGAAGGGGAAAAAAAAGGAAAGGCCTTTACCGGTACCAAGTCTCCTGAGTTCCACATACTATTCTACGACATACCACATCACTTTTGACATGCGTGCATCCTCTACTTTTTTCCATACTTTCCTTCCTTGAAATAACCAACCACTTTATTGCAAAGGCAAAAATTTACCACACGAACTTTCCTATACAAAACCATTCTGTCCTTACATCCTTCCTGACCAAAAACATACTTCCACACCAACAACCTTCTCTAATCTTTCCTGTGCTTTTCTGGCTTCTCCTCTGTAACTTTTTAATATAACCTTCTACAGTTACATTTTGAATGAAACCCTAGCAACTTTAATTATGGTAAGGCTATGTTCCAACATGGATGGCCAGGACCAGAGGGCTGGCATCTGTGTTAATTAATTTGGGTTCCAGCACCCTAATATTCACCTGGGGCTTATTGGGGTGATGGTAGGCTATGCCAGGCACTTTAGCAGGCTTGCAGGCCTCCTCAGTGGCCATCATCCCTGAGCTAGGTGTTCTCTCCTCTCTTCATAAGAGAATGTACCTGCTTTCCGGTGGCTCTCTGGCCTGCACTGTGGACAAGGTACTGGAGGTTTAGGCCTCTTTTGAACAACAAGGCTTCTAATGTCCCCGCAGATTGTACCTACGGCAACTGACATCATCCCCTTAGCGGATTGGTTGCTATATGGTCTCTGATGGGTCATGGGAGTTTTGTTGCTATTGGCGACTGCCAATTGAGATGCCTCTTTTGTCCCTCTGGGTCTGCAGTTCTCATTGTTGGCACTGTGTTGTTTTTTAATGTCTTAGCTTGCACATCCGTAGCAGGTAGCAGGTGCACCTCAGGAATTCTGGGGCATATAAGCCTGTAAGGCAGCCATTAGAGCTCTTGCCCTTTTCTCCTGTCTCTTCTCTTTTTCTTTGTACCTCCTCCTGGTCCCTATTATAAAAGACAGAGGTGGCCAATTTCAGGAGATTCTCTAAAGTACCGTCCAGTCCCATTGCCTGCTTCTGCAGCTTCTTCCTGAAATCCGGAGCTGCCTGAGTAATAAACTTGTCTTTTAAGATTAGTTACCCTTCGACTGACTCAGGTTCTAGAGAGTTGTGCTTAACTAAAGCCTTCTTTAGCTTTTCCAGAAAGGTTGAGGGATTCTCATTGGCCTCCTGGTCTATCAAGGACAGCTTGGAATAATTGAGAGGTTTAGTTCTAGTCCTCTTCAAGTCTTCCAGTATGCACACCAGGAAATGTCTCTTCCTCCATTCTTCCAGGTCACCATCAGGGTTCCATTTAGAGTCTTCCACTGGCATTGCTGATATTCCGATTGGGTAAGATTCCTCCCCTTCTCTGGCATTATATGAAATGCAAGGCTCATCTCCAAACTTCTTTGCCACTTGCAGGGTTGCTTGTTTCTCAGTGGTCATTAGGATCTGGCTTAAGAGCAGTATAATATCCTTGCAGGAGAGCACAAATACTTATGTTAAATTCTGGAAAGAATTCATATACTTGTCAAGATCATCTGAGGACCTGCCAATACCTTCCTTAATTTGTTTCAAGTCCCATAAGGATAAAATATCTGTATTTTACAAAGGGTCATATTCACCAAGCATCTCTTGTAGGAACATAAGTAATGAAGGAGCTGGTCTAGGGCAAGGATTTTTAGAATGGGTTGCATTTGAAGTATGGAGAGGACCTAATAAGAGGAACAGGACAGACCATAGTGGCTTCAGGGACAGATTCCTTCCCCAGTGTCACCTTTGGGGTTGGCATTCCCATTCCATTGGGATCGTCCTTTGAAATGACTGCTAGGAGGGCTGAATCAATTCTACAACATTGACAAAGTTTCTAATTTTCCCAAACACAAATGAGGCCTGTGTATATGGGACCTTGGACCATTTATCTTGGCATCTACATAAATTGTCTGACAGCAAAATTGCATTATAATTGATACTTTCCTCTAGAGACCAGGTCTCTCTGTCCTGCAACTTATAATTCAGCCATGCATGCATGCAAAAGAAGTTAAGATATATTCTTCAAGATCTGAGGATGCCGTAGAAAGGAGTACACATTGCAGATGGCCTATTAACCATCTAGAGAGAGAAATGCAAAAGAAAGGCATCCCTTAGCTTTCCCACCTCTAACCAGTGTGCATGAATAGGGATTGAAGAAAGGAGAGCATACCCTCACTTTCCTGTCCTTTTCTCTGCTCATGGTGTTACCTTGGATACGAGCATGACCTCCACCCAAATGTAGCAGAAGGGACCTGGTTGACAAGATTGGTCATGTTAGCCTACACATTGTACCTGTCCTTCCCACCGTTGATTATGCCTCGGGATTTCTCAAATCTAGCATGCCCCCTAATCCAGACTAGGTTTTCACAAAATCCTTGGAGCAATTTTGCTCGGGAGTGGGATTCTGACAGGAGGATTATCCTGGGAACTTCTGCGAACCTCTGTCCAGTAGACCCATGGTTTGAGCCAGGTTGCAATATCTATATTAGCAACTTTCCAAATAAAGCCCTCTTCCTTGGTAAGGTTTGGAGACATAAATGTGCCTGTGCAGTCCATTGAGATAGTCCCTGGTGGCCTCTGTAAAGCCTAAACCCACAGTCAGCAGGGCATCTCTACAACAGAGCTTGTGCAATCTAGTTCTAATAAAGCCACCATATAAGATATCCAAGTTCCCAGGCTGACAAAGAGCCTTCAAATGGAAGAATCTGCTTCCATTCAACGTTTGCCTGCCCATAGAGTTCCCAGAGGTACCGATCAGACTCTACATGCTAGTGAATAACCATGGAGCCAAATCCTCCTTTAAATAAGAGTGTGATCCTAAGATGCATCCAAAAGAAAATTCCTCACAAAGAAAAATTACTCATATTTACTAGATATGCTGGTTCCTAACATGGTGGAAAAATAAAACCAAAACCTCCTACCTTTTGCCTCTTGGAAACAAACAAAATACATTGTCCCTGAGATAGTTTCCAAAAGGATCAAGTCAGCTACCAATACTTCCTAGTAATGCTATCTCCCTAAGATGCAAAAACACCCATGGTTGAACACCAACTGGAGACAGCAGCCACGGTGATCCCAAAGAGAATAAAGTGTGATAGGAAAGGCTGAAGAAAGTATGATAGGAAAGCCGAGGACAAGAAGCCTCAGGAATGAAAAGAATAGGTCCGCTTTAACTCATTCTTCTGACAAATCCCAGACAAACCCCCAAGAAATGATACAGGTTTTTTTTATCTGGTCGTCTGGCAAGATGGGCCCCCTGAGAGTGTTGCAGTTCCTGGAGCTATACTTGCCAGTTTGGGATCCACGAGGTGGCTGGGACATAGTGACATCCAGATGTGAATGTGGTGGCATCCGAAAACTTGGGGATGCCAGCAACTGTGGGTCCCCAAAGAATGTTGCAGCTCTTTTAATTGGGGGGTCAGTAAGCCAAGTTCCAAGAAGTGTCACAGCTTGATTGACTCAGTGGGCGGGAAGGCCAGGCTCTGAGAAGTTTCTGCTGGACAGGTTGGCAAGCCAGGCACAGTGGGTCTCATTAGCTCAGTGAGTCCCTTTAGCTCCATCCAGCATCATCTCCATCAGCCATCAGCTCCACGGTCAACTGACAGTGGAGGCTCCAATGTCAGCTGTGGCCCCATCAGGGCTGTTGGCCTCATGGGGCCACGCACTCTGCAGAGTCCGTCCTCTGGCAAGCCAGCCACCTGCACGTGCAGCTCTTCAAGTCCGGTGGTCTTCAAGTCCAGCCCTCTCCAGACCTGACACTCTTCAGCAACTCTTCCGTGGGAGTTCTTCTCAGGCCCCAAAAGAATGGTGGATGCAGACAACCAGAGGGTGAGAAAGTAGATTTTTTTTTAGTTGGGGTCTCACTACCTCACCCTGGAGGGAGTGCAGTGGCACGCTCACGACCCCAGCGTGGACATGCTGGGCTCCAGCAATGCTTCTTCCTCAGTCTTCAAGTAGCTGGAACCACAAGTGCACGCTACCACTCCTGGCTAATTTTTTTAATTTATTGTAGAAATGAGGTCTCACCATGTTGCCCAGGCTAGTCTTGAACCTGCAGTCTCAGGCAATCCTCCCACCTTGGCCTCCCAAAGGGCTGGGATTACATAGAAATGTATTAAAAAGACAGGAAAGCTCCTGTGGGAGGAGTCCTGAAGGGTTGCCAGTTGGGACTGGTTCCGGGAGGTTATATAGGCCTAGGAGTGATCTGATTGGTTAGCACTTAGAGCCGATCAGCTAGAGGTGCCAAGGTGCAGTCTTGGAATTTCACCAATGGGGAGGGGGTTAGGAAGGGCCAATCAGGAAGAAGTGCAGGAAGGATGACGTTCTGGGCGCTGGCAGGAAGTTTACTACCAGGGACCTACCCTATCTGTCTGCCCATCAGATTCCAAGCTGTCTCCTCTCTCACCCAGATGCTAAACATTGTACCCAATAGATAACTTCTGAACCCTAACCTTCCTCTCCATCCTCCCCACTTTTAGTGTCCCCAGTGTCTGTTATTTCCATCTTTATGATCTTTTGGATCCCACATATGAGAAAGAACATGAAATGTTTGGTTTTGTGTTTCTTAGTTAGTTCACTTATGCTGATGTTTTCCAACTCCATTCATGCTGCTGCAGAGGACATGATTTCATTCATTTTATGGTTGTTTATTATTCTGTGGAGTGGTATATATGAGGAGTCACACCCCCCCCCCCCCGCAAACATTGAATTATCTTTTGGAATGTGGGCCCCTTTGTAATACACTCAGAATTTGTTCCTCAGGATCAAACCATAAACCAGAGTTTTTTTATCTGGAGGTTTTGAGTAGGTTGCATCACAATTTGCTGAAGAAATGTCTGGAGTTGTGGCAAACAGGTGGCTGGTTCTTACACCATACCACGCTGATTGCTCGGCAGTTTTTGACGAAAAACAACATAACCCCACCACCCCCACCCTCCCTATTCACCTGATCTAGCCCAAGCGAATTTTTTTGTTACCTCAGACGGAAAAAATCTTCAAAGGGAAACATTTGCAAATGTCGAAGAGATGAAACAAACAACAGCAGAAGCACTAAAAGGCGTCATAATTTATGAGTTCAAAAACTGTGTTGAGCAGTAAAAAAAGTGTCTCAGTAGATGTATTGCATCAAACAGAGTACTTTGAACGTTACTGAAGTCTAAACAGGTAAGAATAAATACACAATTTTTAATAGATAAATTCCAGGGTTTTTTCCCTCTTGTATACCACATTTTCTGTATCAAGTGAATTTAGGTTGGTTTAATGACTATGCTATTTCAAATTGCACTGCAATAAACATATGAGTGTGGGTGACGTTTTTATATTTTAATGCATTTTCCTTCAGGTAGATGCCCAGTAGTGGGATTGCTGTGTCAAATGGTAGTTCTGTTTTTAGTTATTTGGGAAATCTCCATGCTGTTTTCCCTAGAAGTTGAACTAGTTTACAATGCCACCAAAAACATAGAGTGTTGCTGTTCCTTTACATCCACACCAACGTCTGTTATCCTTGGACTTTTTATAGCAGCCATTCTCACTAGTGTTAGATGATATCTCGTCATGGTTTTAATTTGCATTTCTCTAACGATTAGTGACGTTGAACTTTTTATTTCCCATGTTTTTTGGCCACTGGTGTGTCTTCTTTCTAAAAGTATGTATTGATCTTCTGCTTACTTTTGGATGGATTGTTTGTTTTGTTCATGTTGAGTCTCTTGCAGTCTGAATATTAGTCCTTTGTCTGAGGCATAATTTGCAAATATTTTCTCCCATCTGATAGATTTCCTGTTCATTCTGTTGATTATTTATTTTGCTGTGCAGAAACTATTTTAATTACATCCTGTTTGGTTTTGTTTTTGTCACATTGGAGTCTTCAACAAAAATAATTTTTCTAGTCCAACGTTCAGAGAGTTTGTTCTAGGCTTTCTTCTATATTTGTATAACTCCAGGTCTTACTTTTAAGTCTTCAGTACACCTTGAGTTAATTTTTGTATTTGATGAGATGAAGGGCTCCGTTTTTATTATTCTGCATGTGGCCAGCCAATTTGTCCAGCATGATTTTTGAATAGGGATTCTTTCCCTGTTGCTTATTTTTGTTGACTTTATTGAAGGTCAGTTGGCTGTAGGTCAGTGGCTTTGTTTCTGAGAAATATTTTCCGTTCCATTGGTCTACGTGTCCATTTCTGTACTAGTACCACGTTGTACTATAGACCTGCAGTATAATTTGAAGTCAGGCAATGTTATGCCCCTGCATTTGTTCTTTTTAGTTAGGATTGCTTTGACTATACATGCTCTTTTTTGTTCCATATAAACTTTAAGGTGTTTTTTCTAGTTCTGTGAAAAATTGATGTTGATATCTTGATAGGGATTCCTTTGAATCTGTAGACTGCTTTTAACCAGATGGTCATTTTAAAAATATTGAATCTGGCTGCATATAGCTGCTCCTGCCTATAATCTCAGCACTTTGGGAGGCCAAGGTGGAAGGATGACTTGAGCTCAAGAGTTCATGAATAGTCTGAGCAACATAGCAAGACCTCACCCCCTTAAAAAATAATAAGTATATTTTTAAAAGTTGAATCCATGAGCATGGAATGTTCTTCAATTTGTGTCGTTTATGATTTATTTCATCAGTGTTTTGTAGTTCTCCTTGTACAGATTTTTTACCTCCTTGGTTAACTGTATTCCTAGCTGTTTTATTTTTGTGTGTGGCTATTGTAAATGGGATTGAGATCTTGATTTGCTTCTCAACTTGAACATGATTGGTGTAAGGACATGCTAACAAAATTTTATTGAAGCACTTTATCGGATATGAGAGTGTGTTGGATGAGTCTTTAGAGTTTTCTAGTTATATAAACATGTAACATTCAAATAGAGATAGTTTGCCTTTCCCTTTGATGATTTGGACTTATTTTATGAATTTGTCTTGCCTGATTGCTTTGGCTAGGACTCCCAGTAGAATGTTGAATAGCATTTGTGAGAGTAGACATCCTTGTCTTGTTTTATTGATGAAGGGGAATTTTTGTGTCTCTTCCCCATTAAGTATGATGTTGACTGTGAGTTGTCACATATGACTCTTATTTTAAGATCTATTGCTTCAATACCTAGTTCATGTTTTTTGTTATGAAAGGATATTAGATTTTCTTGAATGTTTCTACATCTATTGAGATGAACATAAGATTTTTGTTTTTAATTCTGTTTATGTGGTGAATCACATGTATTTATTTGCAAATATTAAATCATCCTTATATCTCTGGAATAAAGTCAATTTGATCATAACGAATTATCTTTTTGATGGGCTGTTGAATATATTTTGCTAGTATTTTGTCGAGAATTTTTGCATCTATGCTCATAAGGGATATTGGTCTGTAGTTTCACCGTTGTTGTTGTGTCTTGTGATTTTGGTATCAGTGTGATTCTAATTTTATGGAATAAAATAGAAAGGTATCTCTCCTTGTTTTTTTTTTTGAAATAGTATCAATAAGATTGGTATGGGCTTTTCTTTGTACATCTGATAAAATTTCGCTGTGAATCTTTCTGACCCTGAGCTCTTTCTTGCTGAAACATTTTTTTATTACTAATTTAATACAATTAAATTACTTTGAGTTTGTAGTTGTCTGACTAGTATGTATGTCTCTTGGAGGCAGCAAATGGTTGGTTCTTTTTTTTTTAATCAATTTTGCCACTCTATCTTTGAAGAATTTAGACAAGTTGCATTTAGGGTTAATATTGATATGTGGGGTTTTCTTTCTGCTATAGAGCTGTTAGATAACTGCCTTGGGGTGTCAACTGCATAGCTGCTCTATGGGGTATGACAGCTTTATACTTATATGACCTTTTATTGTGGTTACAGTAAGTCCCCTACATATGAAGGAGTTTCATTCTGAGAGTACATTCAAAAATCCAATTTGTTCCTAAGTCCAACAGAGTTAGCCTAGGTACCCAACTAACACAATTGGCTGTAGAGTACTCTACTGTAATAGGTTTATAATACTTTTCACACAAATAATACATGAAAAACAAATCAAATATAAATATAGCATTTTTAATTTTACAGTACAGTACCTTGCACACACGGCAATTTATGCCAGACATGTGAACTAACTTATGTGATTCAACATGCAAACATATGTTTGCAGCTTGAAAATATGCAACTTCATATGCAAGGAACTTACTGTAGTATTGTCATATTATTTCCATGGTTAGAAATCTTTTGTACATCTCTGGTAAGATCAATTTAGTGGCAACAAATTTATTTAATGTTTGTTTGCCAAGGATAGGCTTTATTTATCCTTCATTTATATAACTTAGTTTGATAGGATATAACATTCTTGACTTTCCTTTCCTTTTTCTTTTTCGAGTTGGAGTCTCTCTGTCACCCAGGCTGGAGGGCAGTGGCACGCCTCTCGTTCACTGCAGCCTCAGCCTGCTGGGCTCTGGCAATCCTTCCGCCTCAACTTTCCAAGTAGCCAGAACAACAGGTGCATGCTACCACAACCAGCTAATTTTTTTTTTTTTTTTGTAGAGACAAGGTCTCACCAAGTTGCCTGGACTGGTCTCGAACCCGCGGGTTAAGACAATCCACTCGCCTCGGCCTCTCAAAGTGCTGGGATTACAGGCTGAGCCACCAAACGCAGCCTCCTTTTTCTTTAAGGAGGTTGAAAGCATGGCCCCGTTGTCTTCTGACTTATAGATTACCTCCTAAGAAGTTTACGGTTAATCTGATGGCAGTTTAGCACTTCTCTCTGACTGATCTTAAGATATTTTTTTGTTTTTCATGATGACCTTGGGTAGTCTGACAACTGTATGCCTTGGTGAGTCTCTTCTTGGAATGTATCTTCCAGGAGTTCTCAGAGTTTCTTGCATCTGTATGTGTAGCTCTCTCTCGGGACAAGGGACATGTTCTTGAATTATTTTCTCAAATAGATTTTCCATGCTTTTAAATTTAACTTCTTCTCCCTCTGGAATACCTGCAATTTGTAGATTTGAACACTTTGATTAATGCCATATTTCTCAAATTTCTACTTTTAAAAAACGTTTTTCTTTATATTTGTCTGACTGGGTTAATTCCTACTCTGAGATTATTTATTCCAGTTGGCTTAGCATAGTGTTAAATTTTTTAATTGTGTTTTGTAATTGGCTCAATGAGTTTTTTAATTCCCTTTCCCCCCCGCAATGGTGTCTATCTCTCCTTTCACATCCTAAATTGATTGACTGATTTATTTATGTTGGTTTTAAACTTTCTCTTGGATCTCACTGGGCTTTTTTTTAAATCAATATTCTGTATCTAATATTTCAAGAATTTCATTTGATTATGATTTGTTTTTGTAGAGTTAGTGTGCACTTTGGAAAGTTGGCACTCTTTTTTTATACTTTCAGAGTTGTTTCTTTGGTTCTTTCTCATATCTATGAACTATATCTTTTCTTTATTTTTCTGAGTTTGCTTTTGTTTGGACAGGATTTTTCTTCCTTTGAGGAGGTATCTATAATGTATGCTTCACAGGGTCTTTTGGCGTGATTCTCTTGTTTTCAGTGTCAGAAACTGAAACGTTTCCTTGATATAGATAGCCTGCATATGATGGCTTTCCCAAGTGCTGGTTTCATTAGCATGCATTAGGGTTGTGGGCCAGCTCACTGCCTCCTTTGGGGTCAGTGTGGCAGGGGTCTAAGGGAGATAATATTGTTTATCAGTGGTTTGCACTGATGTAAGCAGATCTCTTATTGTGTTGCATCATACAAACTCCAGGACAGGAGAGGTTGCTTATGGGTGAAAGGCAGCTATTGCTCATTTGAATGGGTATTTACTTGATTCCATTTACTGGAAGAAGGTCTCTGTTTTGTTAGGCAATGAACTGCTCTGTGGGATGCGCATTGATCTGAGCTCTCAGTTCACAACTACTTTGCACTAAATAAAACTTTTTCATTGATCTTCAAGAATATGTTTTCATTTCACATTTTTATTTAATTGTGAATTTTTCATAATATTTGTACATCTTTCATAGAAGCATCAAATGTGACTTCTAATTCTAGTCAAGGATTTGAGGTCAGGCCTGCTTATCCATTTGCTACTAAACTTCTGACAAAAATGGATATTTACAAAGACTCTGTCACTGTAAGTTACATTTCATCAATTTTAGAAGTATTACAGAAGACATTACTAATGATTCTACAGAAGTTAAACATAATAAAAATAAATTGTAAATAGTTATATAAAAATCATTTAAAATGTTATATAAAATAAAAGAAATCACTTAAAATACTACTAATTGATATCAGAAGAAAATTTTAGCAACCTGTGTCAATTAATGGAACACAAAAGTTTGCATAATTTTCTCTATTGAAATTTACCAAACTTTTAAGAAAAAAGGTAACCAAACCTAAGCAAACTCTTCCATAAGTCACTATTACCCCTTTGCCATGGCATTACTAGAAAGTAAATTGTTCATCTATCTTCAAAGACAAAATTAAAATAAAATATTTTAAAACTAAATACAGTGATCTGTACAAAGTAATATAGCACAAGTAATTATAATTTACTTTTGAAATGCAAACATGGTTTAAAATTTAGATCTCAAACAATTCTATTCATGTCATTATAGAATAAAAAAGATAATTCTTGTATCTGTCTTAATAAATGAATGAAAAGCAACTGATTTTATTCATATCATTTCATGCTTTAAAAAAGAACTCTTGGCAAAATGGAAAAGATGAAAACTTCTTTAATCTGATGACAGATATCCAAAAATAGCTTCATCAAACAAATGCAGAAATGAGAAAAGATTGTCCACTAATAACACTTCATTTCCTTGAATAAATGTAAGTTAAATGCAAAAAGCATATAAAACACAATAGTAAAGAAAAACAAAACAAAATAAACAACAGCCTGCAATGTGGCTTGACTGGTATGTGATGCTTCAATTTAGAGGACAGTAAGAAAATGTCTCTCCATGGAAAAGCGTGAGTTGAATTTTGAATGAAGGTAGAAAGATAGCCCATGAAGAGCTTTAAGTTAAATAATTCCAGACACAAGAAACAACAATTGAAGATTTTTTGAGAGGAGAGCATGCTTTGCTGGTTTTCTATAGAAAAAGGTCATTACAACAGGCCTTATGTTGGGTGTTTAAGGGCCAGGCTAAAAATCACAGGCAGATCTAACTATGCCATTAGTCACTTTCAGAGGAATGGTATAAATATAACAATTTAGAATAGATCTCAGAATAGCTTTAAAAAACCAAGATCCAATTATATGTTGTTTATAAGAATTCTATATTAAGTACAGTTAGATAAGCTAAAGGTAAAGTGATAGAAAAAAACTTATCATTGACAGTAATCAAAGAAAGCTAGAATAGCAACATTTACTTCAGCCAAAACTACTTCAGAACAAGGGATATTATCAGGTTTAAAAAGTGGTACTGGAAAATGATACATGATGCAATTAATTCTCAAAGGAAATGTAACAATTCTAAACATCCATGCACCTAACAATAGGACATCAAAATGCATGAGTCAAAACTAACAAAAATGGAAAAGAAACAGACAAATGTATTATTACAGTTGGTGACTTCAACAACCTTTTATCAATAATTAATAGTTCAAGCAGCTATAAAATCTGAGTAAAAATAGAGATAACCTGAACTGCACTATCCATCAACTTGATCTAGTTGACATTGTAGTATTTACCATCCAGCAAAATTGGAACACACATTTTCTCAAGCCCACATAGGTCATTCACCAAGATAGGCCAAATTCCAGACCAAAACTCATCTTAATCCATTTAAGAGAACAAAATTCTTACCAAGGATATTTTCAGACCACAAAAGAATTAGTTATTTTTAAAGCTAAAAGTAGGATAATCAGGTATTTATCTAATATTTATAAATTAGATAGCCCAGGTATATGCGTTTCATTGCATAAGAATTATACTTCAATAAAGCTATTAAAAATAAAAGTAATTAATCTTCATACAGGGCTCCTTTTATAGTTTTTCATGAGATGATGAAGTCTTTCAAGAGAATATTTTAAACATAAGCTAAACAAATATACAGTTTATTAAAATTTGTAGGGTGTGGATGAAATCAGTGTTTAGAGGGGAAATTATAGCATTTATATGCCTACATTAGAATTTTCAAAGTGACAATAATTTGAACAGATAATTCATCCAAAAGGGTATATGGATAGCAAAAAAAATAAATGTAAAACGATGTTTGACATCACTAACTGCTAGCCAAATGTAAAGCAAAACCATAAAAAGATATCACTACCTATCAATAAACTTACAAAAGTAAAACAGAATGAGCATACCAAGTACTAGAAAGTCTGTGTAAGAACTGAAACTCCCATACTATGCTCATGGAAATGTAAATGGTCCAACCATTTTGGAAAACCATTTGACAGTCTCTCAAAACTTGCATACATGACTACTTTATAATTTTCCTCCTTAAGTATTTATCTAAGATGTTCTAGACAAAACATTTTAGATATATTCATAGCAGGTTTATATGTGGTATCCCAAAATTTCATCACCAGTTAAACCGATACATTATTTGGCAACAAGAAGGAAAAGACTCTTGGTTAACACACAAAAATGTGACATATTAACATAACTACGCTGAGTAAAAGAAGCCAGGTGGAAAAGAGTATATATTATATGATTTTGTTTTTTTAGAACTATACATTGCAGTGACAGCTAAAACCACAGTGGCAGAAAATGTGTGAGGAGATACCTAGTATGGAGGAGGGTCTAAGTGGAGGAAGATTACAAAGGAGCATTGGGTGTAGTGACATTTTTACGTGTATACATATATCAAAACTTATCAAATTTTATGCTTTAGGTGTGTGTATTTCATTGCATGAGAATTATTCCCCAATAAAGCTATTAAAAATAAAATAGCTGTCCGCATACAGGACTCCTTTTCTTTGCAAGGCACACCTCAGGCCTTGCTTTTCTGTGAGTTCAGACAGGTTGCATTTCCCCAATCTGAGTCCTCTTCTCAGAATTTCACTTCCATCTCAGTGGTCTCAGTATCTTCAAGCAACAGTTAATTCTAATTTTTCTGAGAACTTTTAATATCCCTAGAGTCATACTCAGGATGATGTGAACTGCCTGCTTGTTTATGTCACTGTTCCGCTTACAAACTTGCATGGTTACCCTTAAATAAACTCAGGAATTTGTTCTGTTTTAGTGTGCAATTTTTCCAAACTCAATGATTTTCTGAAATGTATATAGCAAAACTCTATACATCATTATCTCTGTTTTTACAGATGAAAGTATAGCTTCATTAATCTACTCTGATTTATAAATAATGGAATACAGAACCAGTCAGGGTTTGAATCAGAATTTTCTGATTTAGGGATCACACTCTTGGCATCATTCCCCAAATCAGGATATGCCTTGAACAGTGCTGCAGGGGTGGTACATGCATATAAACCAGGAAATCTTTCTTATGTGCTATCTCTGTACCCCGTTATCAGTTTACTAGCATGCTTCTCAAGTTTCATTACATCTTTCTTATAGTACGACAGAAATAGGACACATTTATATCATGTGTTTTAGAGACATGTGATACACTTTTTCTTTCGTTTTCATAATATTTTCATTGAAGTTAGCATTCTGAAAGGTTTTGACCACTGAAATATTTTTTTGCCAAAATTTCTGCAATAGTAATTTTATTTTATTTTGTTTCTTAGCTATAGAGTTTAAAAAAAAGTAAATTGTACCTCGTGTTCCAGTATACAAAACAAAAGACATCTAGCTTTGTTTTCACCGGAATAAAGGTCCAGAGCTACCCCCTGATGCTTTGACTTCAAACCACTGAAATAATGTGAGATGCTTCCAAGGCGTTACCATGGAAACCTCAAGTTACATGAAACATGATTTTCAAACCACTTTTCTCCAGTGAGGCCCAGACCCCTGTCATGGGTCAAATCTGGAAACTCAGCTCTCAATACTGTGGCTTACTCTTACACATCCCAGGGTCCAAGTAGTTTCCATGTTGAAGAACACCAGTATAATTTCTGGCCCTCATAAAACAAGAATTATTTTTGGTATTAATAGTTTAAAAAGTGATGTATCCGTATTTTGATATAATGCCAGTGCACTTTTATTTACTTTTTGTTCCCTTCTTACCTTCAATCTTACTTTCTGTTTTTTTCTAATCTGATACACAAAAAATAAATTTCAAATTTAAGCCAATAAATGTGATTGTGAACTTTTAAAATATTTCATTTATAAGTTTATGCTTTTTGTTGCTTGCTGCTGATTTATTTTTTTCAGCAAAAACAAATGACATTTTTGGTGTAGGAGTCATGCAGTTCAGTCAATATAATAACTTGTTAATTTTTTTAAACCTTTAAAATGAAAAAATTGACAATGAATCATTAAGATATTTTAGTAGATATGTGAATACCATAGACCTAACAAAATAAACTATTGACCTACTTTGCTGTTAGTCTTTTTAACTAGTATTTTATGTGTTTCTTTTACACAAAAACACATACAACCACTACAAAATTCATCAAATTTTACTACTGTAAAGTACAGTAACATATTGCAAGACCCTAACTCAAGGTAAGCCTCCATAGCGTTTTTATTATTTACCATTTTTATTTTTTTCCTAATTTTCCATTTCTTTTATTATTTCTGAAATATTAAATCTATAGATAATATCAAGAGTAAAATGAAAAATACCTCTGAAGAGATTATCTTTGTATACCACAATTTCAAAATTTTGTATAAAATTTTTCTCACTGATCCTGTGAGTTTCATTTAAATAAATTATAATTCTTACTTTATTTTTGACCTGTTTATCAGTTTTATATTTTACAATAGGGAATAAAAATGTAGATTTAGTATCTTCAGTATTCTGAAAAAAAGTTTTTCTGGATGACAATCAGAAATATTGTTTTAAGTTGGAGATTTTGTATTATAATATGTACATATATGTAGCAATTTTCAAAATTCCAAATATACAATAAAGCATGCTAGTAGAAACTGAATGGTGTTATACTATTTTTAAATGTTCCAACAAATAGATTTCTATGGATTATATATTTTTTCACAAACTTAGATACTTCATATATTTTCATAAAACTAAGCTCGTATATATCAGAATATTTTATTCCAATAATATTTAAGATAGAAGAGAATGTTTTTGCTCATTTAAACCTCCATAAACTTTTTCAACCTCAACTAATTTTTATGTTTAGTCCAGAAGTATCATTAATCATGGAGAAAGTATTATGAGTTATTTCATTAGAACTTTATAAGCATTCACCTTTCAGTTAAGCACTAAAGGATTAATTGCATGCCCTGAGGATGTTTTATGTTTTATTGCAAAGACAAATAACTTGCTTGAGTTTACACAGCAACTAAGTGTCAGAATTAATGACAAAACACAGGAATCTAAATTGATTTTATTACACATTGAGACATATCTGACTGGAAACCAGGACATGCATAAATTAAGCATAATTTCCACCCAGAATCCAGATTAATTGAGTCTAATGCCAATGATGTAGTCAGAGTGGCATAAGATTGCTGTTTTACTTATAATTATACCATAAGCATAATAAAAGCAGCTGTGGCACTTTTTATCAGATATGATCTTCTTTATAAGCACTTAATGCAATGCACACCTCCTCTATCATGTAGGCTTAGCATGTCTATTTGTATCATAGCCCTTGGCTACTCTTCGAACTTCTGATGGCTCTTTTGTAATCAAGCCTGTAATAATATCTGCTAGGAAATGCTATCCTACTCAAAAACACAATAATGAAAAATGTTTCTGTTCTCACTCACAAGACTTTGAAAAAATTCTGTGAACTGTTTTCCTGGAGTTCATCATAAATAAATTTATCTCAAAAACTCTGGGCAGAATGTCTCTTAAGGATGACAGTTTGAAGACGGATTACAGAAACATCTTTACTAGCAGCTAAAATAAGGCAAAAAGTTTAGTAAAACAGTAAGCAAAACAAGGAAGCAAAGAAAAACTAAGAAAACTTTAAAATAAAACTCCTGGCAAAGAGAATAAGAAAATTATGCTGTAGTCACACAGTGTAATACTAGATAGCAGTGAAAAGTTTAAAGTCTACAACTTTATTTAAAAATATGAATGAACATTATTTTTTTAAAAAGTGAGACCACCCAAAAATATACTTGTTAAGCTTTGAATTACATAATGAGTAAAAAGGCATTTATATAATATAGAAACACGTATAATATCCACCACAAAATCTATACAATATCTGTTGGAGCAGTGGTTATCTTTGTGAAACAGTGAAAAAGTAAGTGAACAGCAGTTCAAAAAATTCCTCTGAAAAGCCAAGAGTGCTCAGATCCTTTGGATGTTGGTTACGTGGATGGGTACAAATTCATTGAGCCAAACACTCACGATATGTAGTTTATACATGCAAGACTTCAACAACATGTTCTTAAGGTCATTAAAATTTTTTCAATGAAAAAAATTGTCTACACAGTGTATTAAAATGAGAAGAGAAATGACTTTCTGAATCATCCATTAATGAAACAATATACCAGAAGTCACAAAGAATAAAATTTGTAAAATGAGCATTTCATTTTCTTCCTTCTTCCTTTTTCTTAGAGTCCACAAATGTTTATGTACTACAAACACTTGACCTTTAGAATACAACAAAGGAATATCCCTAAAGACATCACCTTTTGAAATAGAGAAACAGACACATTATTCCAAGGGACAACAGGGACATGGCAAGAATACATACAACTCCACTACTATCTTATATTGTTCTAGAGATGCCAATCAAATCAATCAGGAAAAAAGCAAACAATTAGAAAGGAGTGAGTCTATTCCTATTTTCAGACTGTATAGCTGGAATATTAAGAGAGTCAATGATATCATGAATAAAAATAATAAAAATGCCTAAGGTGATATAAAGTATTTATATATAAAGCTATAAAAATAATGACAGAAAAAAACTCCATCTATTAGAGCAAAAAAATAAAAATGAAGAAGGATAACACATATTTAGGAATGATCTAAAAAAGGCTGCATGAGAAAAATCCCAAAGCAGTTCTGCAAAACACAAAAGTAGATGTGAACAAATAGAAGTGTCATAGTTCTTTGATAGAATTACACATCATATAGAGTCAATTTTCTCTAAGTTAATATAAATATTCAATGTTACACCAATAAGATGCTACAAAGATTTTTATGGGGAGAGGGGAGTTAGATAAAGGTTGACTTTAAAGTTCACATTAAAAAAGAATCAACAGATTTGGTATAATTTGAACACTAAAAGCCATGAGCGTCATGTATTTTAACATACTGAATTAAAAATAGATAAACAGGATCACATAGTTATCCAGAGATAGAATCTTGTAGCAAATGACCATGGTTCCATCACCCAGCTTCGGTGATCACCAGCTAATGCCAAACCTTTAAAATCTGTTTTCTTTAATGCTACCTAATTCTCTTCTTTCTATATGATGAAAGCTACTTCTCGTAGAAAATCCTCACCTCACAGGAGATATGGATATAGAAAGTTATTTTATTTTTTGCTATGTGTTATATTTTTAACCTGCAACATCATATAACAGTGGATACATGGAAACTGCAAGAACCATTGGGTGAATATGTGTTGTCAGGAAGAAAGTCTAAGATTCTCCATGTATTAATCCACAGATGGCTGCACAAAAGCAAATCACTAGCTCAGTCGCATGCCCAGTAGAGGAAACTGACAGTAAACCCCTCTTACTGCAACTTGATGGGGGAAATCCACAATTGTGGTAGTGATGTCTCTTGCCAGAGACAATTAACATAAATCTAAAATTGAGAGACAAAGTAATGTGAACTCTGGGGAACTGTAAAACAAACATGGCAAGACTTTATTTAAAATGTCAATATCAGGAAAGACCAAAAAACAGGAATATATAGGGAATTTGGTGAAAGGGACTAAAAAGCCACAGCATTCACACACAATGAATAAGCACCCATCAGATATCAGATCCCAGAACCACGCAAGGCAGAGCAGTAAAAAACATCCTGGAACAACTTGGGATATTTAATTGTGGGCTACTGTTCGATTGTACTATGGACTCAGTATTATTATCTTGGATAAGGTCATGGTGATATTGTGATATTGTGCTTATATAGAAGGGTGTTCTATTACTTATGAAATATGTACAGAGAGTCTTGAGATTTCGATGGCATGTTATCTGCAATTTAAAGTATTTCAGCAAAAATGTGTGTGTGCCTGGGGTGGGGTGAGGGAACGAGGAAGAGAGAGAAGAGAGAGGCTTAAAGGAGAGAATTGTTTAAGGGGTTATTATTTCAACTTTTTTGTAGCAATGCAGTTTTTAAAGTAGAAAGATAGGATAAAAAAATGATTGTGTGTGTGTGTGTGTGTGTGTGTGTGTGTAGGTAAAGAGGAAGAAAGGGAGAAAGAAAGGGAGATATAGGAAGGGGGAGAGAAAACAATGAAGAAAGAAATGGAAGAAGGAAAGAAGGGAAGAAAGAGGGAAAGAAGGAAGGAATGAAGGAAAAGAAGGAAGAGAAGAAGGAAAGGACAGAGAGAGGGAGGGAGGGAGAGAAGGAAGGATTGAAAAAAGTGTCAGTAATAAAATTTAGTAGATGTACTTTGAGCATAATTTTAGAAATGTATTGAAATTTAAAATTTTCACAACACAGTAATTGCAGAGCTGTGTTTCCATCATAAATTATTGCCTATTTACATGTTTATCAAGTATTGTCATAGTAAGGCTATAAACAACCTTTTTTTGTTTTTCTTTTTGTTGGGGTCTCACTCTGTTGCCCGGGCTATAGTGCAACGACAAGATCACAGCTCACCGTAGTCTCCATCTCCTGGACCCAGGTGATCATTCTGCCTCAACCTCCCAAGGAGCTGGGACTACAGATGTGCACCATACCTGGCTAGTTTTTTTTTTTTTTTGGTAGGGACAAGGTCTTTCAATGTTGTCAAGGTTGGTCTCAAACTACCGAGTTCAAGCAACCTTCCCACCTCAGCTTGCCAAAATGCTGGGATCACAGGTATGAGTCACCACTGTAAACAAACTTGATGGCCATAATTAAGAGACTTGCTAAATAAACTGATGTATTAAAGAGCACGCAATGAATTAACTGATATATTAAAGTACATAATACTGTCCAATAGGTGAAAGACCTAAGTTAGATATACTTGTACTAACTTGTATTCTAGAGATATTATTGAATAAAACCAATAAAGAAAGCCTCATAATATGACAGAATTTTGCAAATGTAATAAAATTGAAATTAAAAAATACTGCATATTTTCATGTATGTGCTAAAATAAATTTAAGAAGATGTGGAAGGATAAACATCAAACTGATAATAGTGTTATTTCTGGGGTTGGGATGGGGAGGTCAGAGTAGGGGGAAACTCTGGTTGACCCTCAACATGACTCAGTTTACTCAAAATGTTTATATTTTCAAGAATTATATAATCGTGGATTACCATTTTTGAAATCTGCTATCACCATCCTTATGTAAAAATTAATGCCAAAACAGAGAGATCAGAAAATGGACCACAGAAACTTTAGTGCTAGTATTATTTTCCTGGCATATATTTCTTTAATTTTTTTTAGTTTTAATTTTTATTACTCCATTATATTTGCACGTATTATATGACTGCATCTAATATGTTGATAAAAGCATACCATGTGTAGTGATGAAATGAGAGTAATTAGAATACCCATTACCTCAAACATTTCTTTTTTATTCTGCTTTGGGAACATTCCAAATCTACTTCTGAAGTATTTTGAAATAAAAAAGAAACTATTTTTTACTTTGGTTGCCTTGTTATGTGAATAAGTTCTTGAATCTGTAGATGGATTAAGCATACATTGATCAAAAGTAGTAACAAAACAAACCTCTTTAAGTAATGGCCAAATAATTTAATTTCAAAATTATAGAATTAGAAATAATTCTTTGGGTAACTAGATCAAAATGGGAAACTACATATACAATAGAATTACTTCCCTGATTTCTCCACAGCCATAAGTGATATCAGAAAGAGACCTAGCCAGATATTGACATTAAGTTTGATATACAGATTGCATCCCCAGGCAAAGATATTCTTAAGCATAGTAAAACTTAGAGAATGTAACACCAAAGGATCTTTCTTATAAAATATTCAGCGATTATGTCCAATAAAATAAAATAAAATATCAAACAAATTTACCCATTATCTCACCTCCTCTCACACTTAATAGAATGTAAACCCTCTCACAGCTGTGCCTATTTTCTTTCATTTATTTTTTCTCCTCTCTGTATACATATTTTTTATTTTCATTTTTCCTTGTAAGGTTTTCTTTCTTCAATTTCTACAATTGGCTGTCAGCTGTGTTTTCTCAAATTTGAAATTTGAACTTCTTCAGTCTCTGCTATATTCACAGTTCTTTCTTCTTGCATAAAATATACTCCCTTTGTTCACTGCTTCCCTTTTTATTGCTTTCAAATATTTTTCTTAACATTAGATAGTATTTTAAATAACATTTCTCTGATGAAGAGACATTTGTTGGAGCCAAATGTCTCTTCAACATTACTTCAGTTCATTTTCTTGTGTTAAATTAAATAGATAAATCACCTTGCACAGGCTACCTTAACAAAGTACCATACACTGAATAGCTTAAACAACAGAAATTCTTTTTTTTTTACAGTTCTAGAGGCTGAAAGTCCAAGATCAAGGTGTCAATGCTGTCAAGTTTTGGTGAATGCTCTCTTCTTGGTTTGTAAATGGCCACCTTTTTTGAGGGTCTACACAAGGCTTTTCCTCGGTGTGTGTGCATGGTAAGAGATAGAGATCTACCTCTTCCTCATCTTATAAGACCACCAATTATATTTCATTGGGACCTTATCCTTATGACTTCAATTCAGCCCTTAAATTAGCCCCTAAAAGTCCAACTCTCCATATATAGTCACACTGGACATTAGTGCTTCAAAGTATGAATTCAGGTCAAAGTATTGGATTATATTGAAAGTAAATATCTAGTGTGATTATTTTTATAAGACAATATATCTGTCAGTCTATTTCTTTGAACCTCTATCTGAATTATTGTGAATAAACATTTATGGACAGTTATTCACCAAAAGTGAATGATAGTTATTTCTGATGGTGAGACTGTTTCTATTTTGTGTTACTTTATTCTATGTCCTTTTTACTTCTTTTTCTGTGCTGATTCAGTTATTTAAGATTAGTAGGTAACATTAAGACAAATTTAAAAGTCAATAATATAAAATTTATGCTAGAATAACCCTATAAGTGATACAGAATTTACTGATTCAATGTTTCACCAAATAAATATTCATTGATCAGTTGTAAATGAATGTATTTTATATATTAGATGTCAGAGGGAAATTGACAAAAAACTTGATCTCACATAGCGTCCAGAGAGTAAGACAGAAAAAAGTAATTAAACACAAAGAACAAACAAATAGAAACCTTGGAAAGTACTAAGAAAGAAGCAAAGGTAGTATCCTATTAGAAGAAAATTGATTTTTAGGGAAAAGAGCCTATTTAAATAAAGAGAAGGTTATAAAATTATCCCCGTGATGACTCTGCCCTGAAACAAGTAAAGAAAAGGACTCATGTAGAAAGGATGTCAGGCAAGCATGGCCTGTGCTGAAACCCTGAAAACCAGAATAAGTCTGGAGGTGTGAGAAGGTAGATGTGAGAGGTTATCAGGCCTAGATAGAGGTCAGATTCAGTTTTGCAAGAAATATGGTAAGAAATACAGGATTTTCTCCATAACTGCACAGAGAAGTAATTGAAATATATCAGGCCACAGGTATTCAAACGTGTGAGTTAGTATGTCATTCTGCCGTATGGTTATGAACTAGAAGAGCAAGAGGACGTCAGTCTGGACTCTACCTCAGAACTCCGGGTTCGAAATGAAGATGGTAAAAGTGGTGCTGCAGTAAATTAGGGGAGTTTGAGACACTCCTGTAGGTAGAATTACTAGTGGGTGGAGAAGAAAAAGACAGATTGGGCCATGACACTGATTGGGGGACACAAAAAGATTTTTGGAGGGAATCGAGTAAAAGCAAGAGATTTAGAGAAGCACAATGATGGAAAACAGTTAAAGAAAGCCAGAACCTGAGGGAAAACTCAGCTCACTTCAGTGTCTGGAATTTGGGAAAGGAAAAAGAAATGAGAGAGGCCAATGGTCAGAAACATTCCAGGGCTACACTTCTCCATTTCATTTCTCATTGATTTAAAATGAAGAGCATAGTGGACTTCTCTAGTAGCAGCCTTAGATTTTCTCTAATATCACTTCATGATTTTATAGAACATTCAAGGACACAGCTCATGGAATTTTCACTTATTTAATACTTTTTGATTGGGTTAGTGAGTCCTCAACCAAGTCAGGCACAGAATAGTGCCCAAAATATTTTTGTCACCAAATAACTAACCAGTAGGTATCTCCCTGCAAAGAATAAAAATAGTGTTGAGATGTGCAAAAGCTAAGAATTGATTCCCCAGTTATCCTTGGAATGTGAAGGGTAAATAGATGTCTGTTCATTTGTGAAGAGTCCTTTATTTCATGATGCAATCTAAAATGGAGTTATATTCCTTCCTGACAGTTTCTGAATAGGAGGATGTAGTTTTATTTTTGTTTTTGGAACTCCAATCTTCCTGCAGAATATAGAAAGCCCCCGAAGCAAGATTCTTGATCTTCCAGGGTCTGTTCATGGGAGAGGGACAGTTCAAGAATGATGAGTTTAAGAAAGAATTGTGTTTTCTCACAGAACTCTCAATCTTTGAAATGTAATTGGCAATATCTATAAAGAGTAACAAAATCATTATAGTTTTTGCCTTAATGACATAACTGCTGTATAAAACACCTAAATAGTAATCAGAGATGTGCAAGACTAACATATAATAATATTTGCTGTAGTATTACCATACTACCTCAACAATTAGAAATAATGCAATTTCCAGCAAGGAGTAAATATTTTATATAAACTATAATCTCAATTTTATAGTAAAATAAATCTATGTAAATATATATGTAAGAAAAAAAGGCCATTAGGAAATGTATCAAAATGTTGACATTATTTAGAAAGAAATGGTATGATTTATAAAATCTCATCTCCCCCCATCCAAAAAATTTTTAAAATACCTAGAAATAAATTTAAGAAAACTTTAATACACTACTTTTTAAAAACTGAAGAAATAGAGATATCATTCTTGGATAGAGGACTGCATTACTGTGCTGGGACTGCCATAATGAAGGACACAGACTATGTGACTTAAACAGAAACTTATTTCTCACAGTTCAAAGCCTGGAAGGTTGAAAACAATATGTTGGCAGGGCTTGTTTCTTTGGAGGCCTTCCTCCTTGGCTTACAGAGAGCCACATTCTCGCTGTGTTCTCTTGTGACTTTTTCTCTCTGTTTGTCCGTCCTTGATTTCTCTTTGAACGTTCAATCTCTTCTTCCTCTAAGGATGCCAATCAGAATGGATTTGGGGTCCACTCTCAGGGCCTCATTTTTACCTTAATCGCCTCTTTGGGAGTCGCTAATAAAATATTACACATAGGGAAAAAAACATGCTTACCATCCAAATTTCAGTAATTATTAACAGCATATGTTATTTATCACTAAGAAGTATAAGAGCTATACAAACAGAGTAAGCTGCAGAAAGAATGTAGATACATAAAAATGACATAAAAGTGACTTGGGAGCATAAGGGCACACATTCTGAATCATTCCATAGTTGAGGTTAACTTGAAAACCTATCACTCAGTCCAGAGGAACTGAGACAAAAAGGAAGCCAGACTTTGCCTTTTGGGAAATGCAGTAAGAATTCCTTAGCACTTCATAAAGAGTCAGATATTTGACAACACCCAGGGTTGGAAGACACATGTCCAATTAGATGCAGAACTCCACTGTCAAATTTGAAAAGCCAGACTCCTTTACTGTATTCCTTCCTCTATAATCGTGTCCCCATTTAGTTTTAGTGTCTACATCACTATAACCTTTCACAAACTGGATTATGCAGCCAGCAAAATCTATTGGCCATTCTTATTCTCACCTTATGTTTATGGTGTTTTCCCGCATGTTTCCTTTGAAATGTAGTCTTTCTATGTTATATTTTGAATATCTCTTGGTGACCATGTGCGGAGGGACAGATTTTAGCTTCAGTCAATGTGGCATAAAGCTAGTGATGCTCACTTGCTTAAATTCTTGGAGATATGCCCCTTCTCTCCAGGGCTGACTGCCTTCCCCTCTGCTCAGCTCCTGTGTAAAGAAATCCGGGAATCACAACTTAAAGAGATGCTATTACATTTTGAATAATTACTTTAGTTCCTTAGAGTTTTCAGATAATTGATTTTTTTAATGCATTACATGTAAAATATTACCCATTCAAGCAGGACTGTGTTTACTGAACTGTTTTGCTACCAATAACTAGACACCTTTCTAAAGCAAAAATAGTATTGTACTCTGTCTACACTTTATAACGATAATCTGAGTTGTTGAGATTAAGTGAATTAAACATACAAGAGGCATTTATAACTTAGTATGAAATTTGGGTGTGCATAATCCCATAATAACTACAGATACATGTGGGACTGACATTGAATTAATTTACAACCACAATAAGCAGGTCAAACAAAACTTTCCATGGGAAAAGGTTAAATAAAATAAATAAATAAAAAGTTATTTTCGTCTAACATCTGAGTTGCAATGAGCCTCTTGCATGAGCCTCATACAGAACCTGTCTAATATTGCAGAGGTTGATTTCTCTCTCTCTCTCTCTGCATGACAAAAAATATTATGTTTAATATTTTTTAGAATCAGAATAAAAATACAGAGTCCCCAGCAAGGACCCATCCATCTAGGGGCTAGTTTGGTTTACTCCCCCTACAAAAGCTAGAAGGGCAGCCAATTCCCATACAAAAGGAGCCAAAATTGCACTTTTTTCTCTCAGTTTTTATTGAATTTTTAAGACAACTGGAAAAGCAAAAGGATGTATGAGACTACTATACAAAACCTTAAAAGAAAGGACCAAATATGATATCACCACTTACGTCAGGAACATTAGAAACTGGAGATAATTTTTAGCAGAAATGAATTAATGTGTGGTGAGTTTCTTTATAAGGCGAACACAGAAGCAACACATGGAAAATATCTGGTTGAGTAAATGGAACAATAACTTTATTTGGGTTATTCCAGTGGAAGATCCCTAGTTAGAGGTGAGTTGATGGCTTTGGCTTGGTTAAACTTATATTTCGTTTTTCTAGAATATGATCATATACACGGAGTTGGGTTTGGTTTGCTTTCGTGGATCTCAGGGCACGGGAGCCATATCAAGTGGCCTCCAAATTAACTATTTGAACATATGGTACATTGTTGTCTCCTCTGATACAGAGTAGATCAAATTATTTACACAAAATGGATTTATCCTGACACAGTTGGAGACTTACACTTTTTCTTACATTATGTTAAAGACAATGAGTCACACTAGAAAATAAAAAACCAAGATTTTTATCAAAGAGAAAACATTTATTTGAGGTGAAGAGAAGCCAAGAGCCTGGCTGAGGAAGTGGCTTTGGTGATTGGTGATTCTAATTGGGATTGATGCTTTAGGGTGAAGTTACATCTCAGTGTATACTAACATCCAGATTTCAAATTCCAGTTACTTTTGATGCATTCTGAAGACAAATTAAGACACAAATATTACATCTGACTAAATTTCACCTTGGTTCAATATATTCCACCTTAAAAGCCTTGATCTGCAGTTGCCAAGCAGTGACAGTCTGATCTGCTCAAGGAAACAGAACACTGTGATACTGAATCAAAGGACCTTTCTAGCTGTGTTTGTTCGTGCATCTTCTTAATACCCTAAAATGGCATTTTTTCTCATTTTCATGGTAAACTACATTTCCAATCGAAGAAGAAAAATATATGCCTTTTAATGTTGCAGTGGAAATACCTTAGTAAAGAAATGTAAGTTAACAAAATATGCAGGGGTGCATCAACCAACCATTGAGTAAAATACTAAGGATAAGAGTTGCTGGTTTAAACTCACTATGGAGAGGGCCTACCTCTGATCAATAGTCTGAGAGATGTGGTCAACCTCCCTTCACTACATATCCCAAATTTGAAGGGTAGCAGTGTGGCCTGGTTTTTCAATGACTACTAAAAAGCTACTACTAAGTTATGAAGATGCTTTCTCCCTCTTACTAAACAGTCAAATACTAACAATTTTCAATAATATTCTAGATGAAAATCTAAAGTGTACTGAGAAATTTAACTTGTATAAGTCTTCCAAGAAAATTATCCCTTTTGACACAACAAAACCAAACCAAAGAAGAAGGAAGCAATACAAAATGCCCAGATCCTGTCAGAAACCAAGAAGGGAAGTTGTTTAGCAAAACCAATCAATTGCAAGTGGCTTCCTCCGCATCTGATGGCCCTTAGGTTTCCAGCGAGCTTGTACCTGGCCCTCAAATGCCTTGTTGATGAAATGTCAAGTGTCCTCATCAGCAGAGGAGAGCGGTCAGGATTAGCACATCATCTGCATGGTCCCTAAGTATATGCTGCAGGCTGGGTTTATCTGAAATGCCACATTTTGCAAATGAAGTCTCAAGAATTCACAAAATGTGAGAATGTTCGGCAAGTTTGAAAGACTTAAAAGGAATGATAATTCAAAAATGATTAATAATTCATATACTTGACACTGTATTTTACTATTTTGTTGATCACCTGAAAATACTATATTTCTGGTCTTCTGCACATGCTTCTAACTTATAAGCAGTAGGTAAAATACAGCTCTAATGCTATGCACTATT
>CAUYQG010104053.1:0-18327 GCA_963574415.1 Tarsius wallacei
CCTGCACTCGGCGGCGGCGGCGGCGGCCGGCTCGCACCACCACCACCACCACCAGCACCACCACCACGGCTCGCCCTACGCGGCGGGCGGGGGCAGCTCCTACAACCACCGCTCGCTCGCCGCCTACCCCTACGTGAGCCACTCGCAGCACAGCCCTTACCTCCAGTCCTACCACAACAGCGGCGCGGCCGCCCCGACGCGCGGGGACGACACAGGTGAGAGGCCGCGGCCGCGCCGCCCCCGGCCGCCCGCCCCCTCCCCCGGCGGCCGGCGCGCCCTCCGCCCGGCGGCCTCGCCCCGCCCGGGGACCCCAGGCTCCCCCGCTCGGGCGCGCGGCTCGGGCTGCGCCCCCCGGCTGGACCGCGGGGCCGCCCGCCGGGCCTGCGCGCCCCGCGGCCTCCCTCTGGGAGGCTGGAAGCCGCCGCCGCCGGGCCCGGGGACGCTGCCGGGCCGGAGCCGGCTAGCAGACTTCGCTGCCGGGCCGCGCGGGGGGGGCGGCGGCCTGCGGTGCGTGGGGCGCCCGGGGCGACTCGGTGGGCGGCGGGCGGGGCCGGGGAACGTGGCCGCGCGGGGCTCTCCCGGTGGGCTCCGAGGGGTCCCCGCCCCCATCCCGACCTGGGCCGCTCTCCGGGCTGCCGGCGAAGGGTTGGCCGCTCCTTTGTTCGTGGAGAGGAAGCCGAGGGCCTGGGCCGGCGGTGGTAGGCGCCCGAGGGGCTGCGGGCTGGTGGTGTTTGGTTTGGGGGGTTGGTCCCTCTCGGCAGCATCGGTTCGAACGCGCCAAGGGGCTGGAGGAGCGGGCTGGGAGCTGGTGCCATCAGGTCAGCCGGGCGGCTCAAACTCCCGGCACCGCAGAGATGGGCCCAGGGCTCCCGCTCGCCCGGAGAGCCCCGGCGCCGCCTCAGCTACCGCCGGGAGCGGGTGTTGCCCGAGGGCCTCGGGCGTTCCCGGTCCAGCCGCCACGCGTGGTCAGGGCCAGAGACGGGGCCTGAGAGGAGCTTACGCGGCTGCTGGGGCTCACGGGCGCCGTAGGGTCGCTTCGAGGTAACTTGTGCTGGGCCTTGGGAAGACGCGGCGCAGGCCAGGCCACGAGCAGGGAGACGGCGGCAGTGGCCTCACGGTGACCGCTCCTCTGTGCCATTTGCTTGCAGATCAACAAAAAACTACAGTGATTGAAAACGGGGAAATCAGGTTCAATGGAAAAGGGAAAAAGATTCGGAAGCCTCGGACCATTTACTCCAGCCTGCAGCTCCAGGCTTTAAACCACCGCTTTCAGCAGACTCAGTACCTGGCCCTTCCCGAGAGAGCCGAACTGGCAGCCTCCTTAGGACTGACACAAACACAGGTAATTCCCGAGAAGCCCGAGTAGCCCTGAATTGCTGGTCCCGCTGGCAGATCCGGCAGGGAGCACATCAGGAGGAAATCTTGGCCTAGTCCACCGAGGCTGGAAGGAGCTTAGTGACAAATGCCTTTGCTCCGGTTATGCGCTTTCCTGGGACAACACGGTTTGGAATGAATGACCTGGTATTGAATACTGGATTGGATTTGCACATCCTCCTAACCCTCGGCGACCCCACCCCAGCCTAGCATCCTTTGGTGACCAAAGTCATGATTCGATCGAATTCTATTCCAGAGCAGAACGACACAGAGAACAAACGTTAGAGGGAAAGATGCACAGGCCAGGACACAGAGTGAGGTCCACCTTTCCTAAGGATCCTTGCCTAGGCCCTGGGAGCTAAGAAGAATTTCAATTAACTGACATAGAAAGACAAAATTATGAAGTGAAATAGAAAAAAAAAAAAAAAAGCATTGGTTCCAGTGGCATTTAGTAAAGGTACCAGTGTGCAAACTATTCAACCTACAAGGGGTGAGGTGGGTTTTTCTGAGCATTTCCCTACACCCAGTTGGGTAAATTTCCCAGGTGACAGGCCCGGTGCCATCTGAGCCACCTCCCTGGAGTGCAGCACTTGGGTGCAGTGGCAGAGTTGGAGGTCAAAGAGAAATGTGGCCCAAATTGTAGCAGGTGAAGACCCGGTTAAGTACAGTGACTGAAATTCTCCTGTCCTACTAATTTGCAAGATATTTCAGATTTCCCAGGAAGGAGCCTAGGTGAGCCTGTTAGAATCCTGGTCCCAAAGCCAGGCTGCGGTCACCTGTGGGTTTTTTGTCCTCATTGACTAATTGGGGTGATGGGCCTCGTCTGAGGGTGGTGATCTTCAGCAAGGAGACTTTGGGATTTGTGAGACTGTTTCTGGGGACTGAATGTGTGGTGACTTGAGACAGATGCCCCTTAAGTGCCTTTTTTCAATCCAGCCTGTCTCCCCTTGCCATGGTGCCACTGATAACATTTGGGGCCTGATACACAGGGGTTCCAGTGCCTCTTGGAGAAGCAGATGCGTATGGCTGAGGAAATTCAAAGGATCGGGAAGCTGCACTACAGAATTTCCTTCTGCAAGGAAAGTAGATCTGGAATGTTGGCCTAGATATTGATTCACAGTTAATTTTCAAAAGCCCTTTGACTTTTAGTTACTACACTCACAATCATGTGATGACTGTTGACCACAGTTTGACTAAGCAACATACAAAGAAGGGAATGAGGGAGGTGCAGTCCTTAATCCCTGCAGGATTATGGGGCTATACTGACGTCTAGAGAATGATGCTGCACGCGTGGTCTGTGGCATGAGCGATGTGGCATGGATACATTCAAGCATTGAGTTATAAACGTACAGGTTGTAATCTCTTCAGAGTCATTGCTCCCTGTACGTGCATAGAGATGCCAGCTTTCAGGGCTGGAAAATAAAAAAACAGACAATCAGAGGAGGTGCAGTCAGCTGGAAGGCTTTTTGACTCCTAAAGTACTCCCTTGAAAAACCCTTCTCTAGACTTTAGCCTTGGTCATCTCATTCCCTTTCTTTCTTACTTTATTCTTATTTATGCTATTGTTTTAAACCCAGACTAACATACAGTGCAAGAATTACAATGATGACAGGTATCCAGACAAGATACCTGGTGGGTTGGAGGGAGAGGGAGTGGACCAGGCTAAAAAGAGGTGGAAGGAGGCGGGGACTTGGTTTGTTGGCACATTGGAGGTAGTGGTTTTTGTTTTACTTGTTGATTTTCTAATATTGCTTCCAAACCTCAGAGGGATGCTAGAGGCAGTGGTTTGCTGTTTCTGGGGCCTAACTAATGATCGCTGCATTTCTTGCAGGTGAAGATATGGTTTCAGAACAAACGCTCCAAGTTTAAGAAACTTCTGAAGCAGGGCAGCAACCCCCACGAGAGCGACCCCCTCCCAGGCTCAGCGGCCCTGTCACCGCGCTCGCCAGCGCTGCCTCCAGTGTGGGACGTTTCTGCCTCGGCCAAGGGTGTCAGTATGCCCCCTAACAGCTACATGCCCGGCTACTCGCACTGGTACTCCTCTCCACACCAGGACACGATGCAGAGACCACAGATGATGTGAGCTGCCTAAGGGCTCGCCCTGGGGAACATCTGAACAAGGCAAGGAGGGCCTGGGACCTGCTCACCTCTGCCAAACCAAGCCAAGGAGCAGACTCGGAGAACTTGTATGTGTGGCCAGAAGCCGCAGGGCTCGTTCTCCCTCGCTCTCTCCCTCTCCTTTCTTTTCACCCCTCCTTCTCTTTCCTCCATTATTTCTTTTCTTTTCTACCTTCTTTTTCTTTCTTTTTTCCTTTATTCTCCTCATTTGACTTCTCTCTTCAGCAACCTCAGTAACCGATCTTGCATGAGAGAGAGAGAGAGAGAAAGAGAGAGAGAGAGAGAGAGAGAGGCTGGTTTCTGTGCCAGCACTCCTGAAACCCCTCACTTTAAGGATATTTTTCCTCTCACCCCTTGGGATCCAGGCTCTGAGCCCCCTCCTCTCTTTGGGGAGTATTCATCGAAATGACTTTTTTTTTTAAATAGAAATTTTTCCCCCCACCAGAAGAATCTGCATAAACATGGCAGCGTTTTTACTTGTTTAATGAGCTTAAGACATTACATGATGGAAGAGAAGCATTTTGGACTCCTGCATTTTTATTTACCAATCCCAGACTGACAAAAAAAAGAAAGAAAGAAAGAAAAAGAAAAACCCTCACAAAACAGCCCTTCTCTAAAGAAAAAGGAAAGATCAGCTGTAAGATTAGAATGTTGCTACACAGGGAATGCTGCATGTTTTATTAAAATGCAAGGATCAGGAATGATGATGGATAAACAAACAAACAAAGCAAAACCACTCCTTTCCCCACCCCATCCCCAAACCCTGAACTGGGATCAGGAAAGACAGAGAAAACAACCAAAATTACCAGTCTATCGCGTTGACACCTTTACTAGGTGAATTGGTGGCATTCGCTAAGCTAATAGGGACGTTTATATCAAGAAACATTTCTGTATATATTGTTGAATTTTAGTTGTACATATACTTTGTATGTTTTTGTCTTTCATATATGGAGTAAAAGCCACAAAATGCTGAGTGTCTTGTATATTCCTCTCTGTGTGTCTCTGTCTCTCTCCACCGCTCCTCCTCTCTTCCCCTCCCCCCATTATATTTTCTATCACTCTTAAAATAATTCCTGTTTCCTAATATGGGAAGTTCTATGTATATAAAAACATCAAGTGCCAGCAAGGATGTCAGTCTGCACCAGGAACCTTTGTCCTGAGTACTTTAATGTTAGCCACGGATGTCTCTTCAGCTTTCTTTTACATCTTGAATCTGTACTGTAGTTTCTACACATTTATTTATTTTTTAGACCTGAGAATGACGTATCCTCATATTAGCCTCTAGACATCCAGCAGATTCTATAGCTGAAACTGAGCATTCTCCTTCCCCTTCCCTGGCCGGAAAAAAAATACAGTTGTATTTGTCTTTGTTTGGAAGCAGGATTTTTTTTTTTTTTTTAAAAAGAAGAAAGAATAAAAGAAAAAAAAAACAGAAAGTAAAGTGCACAATTATGCCTACTTAATTTTGAAAACCCATTGCCAGCTAGCTAGGTAGGAAAATGCACTATCCTGGATGAAATACATCCTTCCGATCCTGGGGAAAGCACAGAAAGAATGAAAATGAAAAATCCTTTCGTCATACAAGCAGGAAACCCCATACTGCGAGAATTAATGGCTACAGACCTGGGCATCCTTCAAATTATGAACCTTGAAACCACTGAGCCATTTATCAGAAGTCAATAGAGATACTCAGAGTGCTCCATATAATGACAGCGACATACAGTTGTGCAAAAGGACAGTCACTATAATTAGACACAAAGCAAAGACTACTTACCAATATACCCGTTCCTTTTTTTGTTGAGCAACTTCCACGCTCAGTCAGTCTTCAGAATGGTTTAAAACCGATCAGTCTTGTCATTTTCTAGCATTCGCATTGTTACATTAGGAAAAATGTTTTCTTTTCTTTTTTCCCCCTTCCTACTGTGAAACTTTGGGTTCGCAGCTCCCCAGGATCAATTCTGAACAAAGCCTCCAGCTGCAGTGCCATCCAATTTGAAGCAGACATTGGGGACAATTTAAGGTTTTTATCCACAAGAAGGTTTTTTTCCATTCTCTTAAATGCAGCCATAATTAGAGTAATTTTTCATGTAGCCCGCTGATTACAGCGTTTTTACCGTCAAAGATAATTACCTGTAATTTTCTTCCACTTTTAATACTAAAAAGCCATCTTTATTTAGATTCAGGAACAGGAAAGGCGAAACAAAAGAGGGAAATTATTCTGTTATTCATACACAAATTGCAGAGACGTAGGACCTAAAATTGAAAATTAACCAAAATTATAATGCTGAAAAGAATGGAGGAGGCTGCAGAACTACAGCTGGTGGTGGGGCTTTGCTGAATTATTCAAATTACGTTAGGGAGAAAGCTACCATACATCGAAACCAACACTAATTTTTCTTAAAAAAAAAAATCACCAGATCCATGCCAAACCACTGCAAGTGCATAGACTCCTGGAACCCAGGAGATGCATGCGAACATCCTGGAGAGATCCTGGGCACCTACATCCAAATCTCCATCTCTGAACACGGGTTTAATTAAACAAGAAATTCTACCAAGTATTCCCCCCAGACTGTCCCGGGAGCTGGGCTTCCTCTGGGTCTTCTGAACCTCAAGGGTTAATATTTTCACTCCTTAGAACGTATTGACCCTGTAGTAAGCCGATTCCTGAGGGTGGGATTGGTAGGAGGAGCGTGGGTGAGAGGCATCGCCCAGTGGCGCTGCACGCGACGCCTCCCCACGTTCCAGCTTCTCCTGGGGTTGCAGAGTTCGAGTTCCAGATCCTAGTTCTGACCATATTTCCATTTTAGAGGGGGAGGAGGGAGAGAGAGAGGAGAGAGAGAGAGAGAGAGAGAGAGAACAATAGCTGGGGGAGGGGTGAAAGAGATGATTTCTCTTGGCGCCCATAAGCATCGCAATGTCTTCCGACACAACTTAGTCAAAAGGTTTTGTCATGGGAGAAAGGCCTTGCTGCAACGGGGGTGTGGAAGTCACAGACCTTCTAGGCTTCTGCACCGAACGCCTCAAGCAGCAGGGCCAGGAGACAGCGTCATCTACAGACAGAGCAGCGCGGCTTCTTGCTGGAGTCTTCCCTGTGTGTTCAGGAATCAGCCTGGGGTTCCCCGCAGCCTGGTTCTGCTTCTCAGCCAGTCATGCCCCGCCAAGCCCAAGGTCACAGCCTTTGGGCCCTGAGGGCCACAGCTCCAAGACACACATACCCTACCCCCACCCCACGGCCCCCCACACCAGCTTGAGGCGGAGGCCCTGAAGTGGAGCCTTGAAGGGTCTCAGGCCAGTTGCTCCAGAAACTTTCCCCCAAGTGGAGAAAGCTGTCGCAGGGGCTCCACGCAGAGGCAGGCTCCACCTGCCTTTGCGAATGTCGGCATCCCCGGGAGTCTAAAGAACCCCTTCACCAGCTCCGTTTTCATATCTTGACACCTAAAAACCTAATATCATGGCCACATGTAAAGACCTCAGTGGATTCACCCAGGATTAACTGGAATGACAGTGGAATCTCCAGCCAACATCTAACAGAAACACGGTCCTCCTCCCAGCCTCCAGACAGAGGCTGCACCCAACACACCAACAACACAGAAAGCAAGAAAGACACATCAGTTCCAAAGGACCCCATCCTCGCTCGACCCTGTGTACTCACCAGAGCAACATCCCTTCTACTGTGAAAGGGGAATAAAAGGTCAGAATCGAAAAATCCATAAAGCAAAGTTGTATCCCATAACAAATCACTACAGCAACACAGAGAGCCTGGAAAATATGAGACGAGACATAGGAACTGTGCCTTGAAGTATGCAAGAAATAAAAACTTACCCTCAGTGAATATCTCCTAAGCAATGATCAGAGTCTAGAAATCTATCCTGAACTGAAGCACAGGAGATTATTTTTCTGAGTCTCAGGGCAGAAGCGCTTTCTCTATATTCTTGGTTGAGTGAGCACATCCAGGTGTGAAATTGTTTGCACACCCCAGCACCTCTTATATTGCCAGCAAAATTAGCTGTTATTACTGTCACTGTTTAGTGATGGTTAGCGTGATACAAAAAAAAAAAAAAAACTGCTGTAATCAAGACCTGGCGCATCTTTGCAAATTACAGATAATTGTAAACGTCCAGATTATGATAATAGCATCCTAATCCAGCCTGCAATATAATTATTACAGAGTGTTACATCTGAAACTGTCCAGTAGGGCTAATTCAGCCATTATTTAGACCCTATTTTTGCACTGCAAATGGGTTGCTGAGTTGAAAATGTACGATTGTAATTTCACGGGGCACTCAATGAGTAATGGTATAGGAAGAGGAAAATACAAAAGTGAAATGTGAACAGTAGCGATCAAATCAAACCCTGAAGGACAAAAGACTGTTTGATTCATATGGAAAAAGAAGAGCGAGAATTAAAAAAAAATAGCAAATCAGGGGTCTGAAGCATTACGTGTCCAAATCTTCAATAGTGCAGTGCTGATGTGTTTGCAAGGGCTGCTGTGTCTGTGGCTGCCTGGAGTCTAAAATAATTTTTCTTTTCTTTTTTCAACCGCCTGTCCTTTTTTTTCCTCTCTCTCTCCTAAAGCATTTCCCTGCTTTTAAAAAAGTGCCCTCCCTCAAAGTAAAAAACATTTGTCAGTTTCACCATTGTTTCCACAAAACGCCTCAAAGTGTGCCTGTCATTGGTTTATGGACATCTTCTTGAATGAATTTGCAATCTCTCTTGCTATCAACGCAAAATGCCTTGGGCATTGGTAAGCATTCCTGCCCTCCAGCTTCATGCTCTTTCCCCAGGAAATAAGTAATCATAGGTCCTAGAGGATATTAGCAGAAAATGTATTAATTGCTGCTAATTAAATATAGCTGGCTGGGAAGCTGTTTTCTCTGGTTGGTTTTGGCTAGCTGTTGGTTTAAATCCCATCATTCACTTTTATCAATTAATGCCCCCCCCATATAAACCAGTCCAGCTGCTGCTTTTGCTACAGATCACTGATATGCCAAAATAAGTGAGGTCAGTCTCTTTAGAAAACGGGAAGATTGAAGAGAGAGGAGGCCAGAAAGCGAGGCCGGGGACTGTTCTGTTCCCAGGTTGCCATGCTCTGGGGGTTGCTTCCAGGAGCATGACCTCCACCTGGGTGGAGGCTCCTGCAGTCTGTTTCTGGAGGAGACCTCCCTGTCGAGGACTCCAGACCCTTCTGTCCCCAGGAGCTCAATTTCACACCGTGAGCACAGCAGATTTCCTGGGCATCTTTTCCAGCCTCTAGGCCAGGGTGTTTGGTTGTTCCTCCTCCTGCCACCTCACAGACCTGGGGGCTGTCTTGCAGGGCCACCCTGCAGGGTGGCAGGCAGGCTCCCAGCTCCTGTGAATTTAAGGGCAATAATGAAATGTCCCCTGTTTAGTGACCCCTGTTTATAGATGAAAGTTGAGTCCATATCCTGCCTCTTCCTCCTCCCCTCTTCCCCCACCTTGCAAATGGCAAGTGGCAGAAATAGTCTTTGGATGACAATAAGCTTCCAGTGGCAGATTTCTGTCTTCTCGCCTAGCGAGGAAAAAAAAAAAAGCTTTAAAATAAATCATAGCACGGGAACTGCTTACCACCCTCCACCCCCACCCACTTCTTAAAAAAAAAAAAAAGCACTAGACTGCATGGCGAAGATTCGACGGAGAATCCCTACCGAACTGGGAGGGAGGGCGGTGTGTGTGTGTGTGTGTGTGTGTGTGTGTGTGTGTGTGTGTGTAGAATGGTGTTTTTTCCTTCCTGTGGTGAAAGGTCGTAATGTGTGGTATTTCACGGTTTTATATAAATCTTGGTTTAGGATGTGGAACAGACTCAATAATACTTGCGCTTTTGGCAAAGAGACTCCTTCAGAGCCCCATAAATCAGAAGTAAATAAGAAGCCCAAGCGAACAAAAGAGCAGAAACATTTAATTGCTGCAAAACAGGACTCTCGTCTTCTTTAAAGAGAGACTCGTGTAAAGCGCCCTCCCCCCCGCCCCCCCAGTTCCTATCTTCACGGCTAGAGCTCGGCCCATAAAACAGGTTATTGCCCGGCAGCCGGCTGCCCCCATGATGGAAAGGGAGGCCCCCGCCCCAGCAGCGCGCCCTGGCGCAGAGACGACGCCTACTTTCTGCCCTGCGCCACTGAAGAATCTGGAGACCGTCGGTTGCGGAGGAAAACGCCGGGGAGGGGGCAAAGAGGGCTGCGTGGAAAACATCTAACCAATCCCACATGTGCCATCGCTCTCTGGGCTATTTTTGAGGCCCGGAGTTCGCTTCGACTGGGCCCGGTTTGAAAAAACGCTGTGCAGAAGACCGCGGGCGACCTGGGAGCGCGAGCTGAGGGCGCAGGCCTGCCGCAGCGCCCCCTCCCCAAGCTCCGGGGCGCGCGCGCCTCCGCCCTGCCGCCGTGGGAGGGGGCGCCTGAGGGCGGGGAGGGGGTGACCGCAGGCGGATCCGCTGGCGTGGCGCGCTTCCCAGAGGTGCCCGAGGGCGTCTGCCCTCAGGGTGTGTCTCCGGGGAGTGCTGGAGCGCTCCAGCTTGGCGAGCTCCCAGCGGCCGGCGGGAGGCGCGCGATCCAAGGGGCTGCGGGGACGGGGAGGGAGGACGGTTGGGTGGCCCCGAGGGTCCCTCTGCCCGAACACAGGGAAGTGCCGAGTTTGGGGGTGTGGGGGTGGGGCGGGCGCAGTGTCCCAGCTGGCGTCCCGAGCGCTCGCAGTCGGGGAGCCAGGGCAGAGCAGGGTCCAGGCCGGAGTGAGATCCCGGGCGCGCGGGGAGGAGGCGAGAGCGACCTGCCTTGGGCGCGCTGTGAGTGACTCCCAGGGCGCCGCAAGCCGTCGGGCGTCCGGTGGGATCAAAAGAGTCAGAGGAGGCCAGCCGGCGCGTCTGGGATTGTGGGATGAGGGGCGGGAGAGAGGGGATTGGCACAGGCGGGGAGGGCCCGGCCCGGCCGGTGTCACCGGAGGGGTGCGTGCGTGTGTGTCTTTGTGCGGGCCCGCGCACTCTCGCCCGAGGCCGAACCGGGGTAGATCCGAGTGTGGGTGGACAGGCTCTCGGGTAGGTGCCCGGACAGGAGGGAGGGAGCGCGAGAGGGGGCGAGATCAAGGGCAGCGAGGGCTGCGGTTCCTGTGTGTGTGTGTGTGTGTGTGTGTGTGTGTGTGTGTGTGTGTGTGAGGCCCTGCGGCTCAGCACTGGAGCCGCCTGGCACCCACAGGAATGCGGCTTCTCCCAGATCCCTAGGCCGCCCCTGGTCCCACAAGGAGGTGGCCGCCAGGAAAAAGGGGGGGAAAGGCAGAAACCCGGCTAGCTCAACCCGAGCCTCAAACAAAGGCCAATTTATCTGATCTCTTCCAGGAGGGCCCAGGAGGCGGGCAGGGCACCGAGGAATCGCACCGGCCCTGCCCAAGAGCCCCGGGCCTCCTGGGCTTTGTGAGGAACCCTGAGGATGAGGGCGAGAGGTGGACCGTGGGGGGAGGAGGGAGTGGGGGAGGAGGCCTGCGGAAAAGAAAATTAATCTTGGGGTGGGCTTGCTTCGTCTTGGGAGCACAGGGCCGAGAGCCGGGCAAGTGGGGGCCGGAAGGCACAGACAGAGGGGACGCCCCGAGCGCCCTCCTGGGGAGGGGGTCGGCGGCCCGGCAATATGCTGGGGTAGAACACGTTTATATGAGACCGAAGAATAAACAATGGAGAGGAAGAGGGAGGGCAAGGGAGAGAAACATCACATGGATATTTTTAGCCTTTACTGTGGATCTGTTATTTTTACATCCTTGGGCGCGGGACTGCAGAGAATTAAATTCCCCGGGGAGAATCCCCATGGTGCCAGGGAAAGCCCGCTGCGGACTGGTTTACCAGAATATTTTTGTCTACGGCTCCCCGACCACGTTAAAAAATAAAAAATAAAAAAACCGTGCGAGAGGAGAGGCCACTGCGAGTGAAGAAGTCAGGTTAGCACAGGGGTAGGGATCCCGGCCCCGCCCACTCCGCGCAGCGTCGGGCCCGGCCACCTTCCGCGAGGCGTTAGTGTCCTCAGCAACAGCCCCGTCCACGCTAGGGCTGGAGGAAGGTCGGTTAAAAAAGAGAGAGCTTCCGTCTCCTTCCTCCAGAAGAATCCGAACCTGCCCTATCCTCTGCTGGGGCGCGCCTGGAGCCTGGGGGCGACGAAGGGATCCCGCTGTTGCTACCCCAGGCGCGGGACACTGGAAAAATATCTTCCCTCCCCGTGCGCAGAAAGGGACAGAGCCAATTCCAAGCACATTCTTGTCACTCCAGGCAATCGGTAGATGGGAAATGTTGGAGGGGTCCCGAGGGTGCGCCCCTGACCTTCCCTAACGCGCACCCCTTGGCGGGAAAGGGTATCCGCGCAGAGGGAGCCTGGCGCTGGCGAACCCGGGCGCGCGTTTCTCCCAGTTGGAGCCGCCAGAAACAGCGCCGGCTTTGGGTGTAATGGAAACTCCCGAATCCTTACAGGCAGAGAAAGAAAAGCAGGAAGTCGCTCCCTCCACCTCTCCCTCATCGCCCCCCCCCCCCCAATCTCTGCAGAAAACAAGGGATTGGCATCGGCGGGGAGGGTCCGGCCGGGTCCTTGTCACCGGGCGGGGTGCGTGCGACTCCCCCACTCGCAGGCCCCCAGGGCTGCCTCTGAGAGTGGAATGGGAGGAGGGTCCTCAACCCAGGCCGTGTGCCTTCCGGGCCAGGAGGGGGATGTCCAATGATCGGTCAAACGCATAATCCTCCGAAGCCGTTCCAGACAGGCAGGCCTGGTAACCCTTCTGGAAAGAAAGGAAATCGAGAAGGAAAAAATCAGGAGAGAGGAAGGAAGGTGACAGAGAAAGAGGAGAGAGGAGGGTGAGAGATAGTGACAGAGAGGAAAGAGACAGAGAGAGGAGAGACAGAGACAGAGAGGAGGGAGACGGAGACAAAAAGACAGAGAGAGGAGAGAGAGAGAGGAGAGAGACAGAGAGGGAAGACAGAGATAGAGAGGAGAGAGAGAGAGGAAGGTGGGAGAGGAAGAGAGAGGAGAGTGAGTGGAGAAAGAGAGACAGAGGCAGAGAGACAGGACAGAGAGACAGAGACGAGTGGGGGAGAGAGAGGAGAGAAGAGAGCAAGCCAAATCTCCCTCAGGGCACATGCCGGCCTTTTCAGGTCTAGGCTCCTAGCCCTGGAAGAGCCTTCTCAGAAATCCTCAGATGACAGGATATAATTTTTTGTGCCCTACCCCCTCCCCCTTTGAGAAGGTGCTTCTGTCACATTTATTGCCACTGACTTCCTAGCTGTAAAATATTTCACATGCATCTTGTAATTTCCAACACAGGATTTCCCTTGGTATCCTAAGTAAATAGAGTCAGGCCTAAAGGACAGCCAGCCAGAAAGACGCCGACTGTTGGGGCCTGGGGGCACAGCACTGGTCACCCTGCTGACATCTACATGCAGGGATGTGAGCCGGGACACAGCCCCACTGCGACAAGCCCAAAGGCAGCTTCCCGGCAAGCAATGCCCCACATAGATCCCGCTTTCCATCGTATGGAACCTGCTTTGCCACTGCTTGATGTGAAGCCAAGCAGAGGAAGCTGCTTCCTGAAAAGACCACAGAGCAGGAGGCAGGATGAAGGGGAAAATCATATAAAGAAAATCATCTCACATGGAATGAAGTCAGCACGGCGCCGCCATGTTTTCTCCGCTTGCTCCCCGCCACCCTGGAGTTCCCTCTCCCAGAGGGAGGACAGCCCCCTGCACCCCTGCTTGGCCTACTGATTCAACCAGCATTGTTCTCTGTCTCTGCGATGTTTTCATCTCTCTGAAAGAGCTCAGATAAATTTATAATCATTTGCCACGCTCCAAACATTTCACATTTTAAAAAAATGTACAAGGAGTGAGGGGAGATTTCTTTTTTCCTTTTCCTCATCTCTGGAAGCTCCCTTTGAAGGATAATTTGTCTAATTGCTTTGGCACTACACAGAGGCTGATGGGGGGAGAGCAATCCTCCAAGATAATTGCTTTGAGCTTAGAATTCAGAGGGGTTATTGAGGGATTTCTGTTGCCTTCTTACTCACATGCAGCCTGGGGGGGGCAGGGGAGGAGGGTTGATTCCAGTATTACTTTCTACCTGAAACATTTTGGAGTTAAAGTTATCGAAAGAATTTTTGTTTTTTGTGGCTAGGAAAAAAATAACCTAAATATAGATGATTCAGCAGTACTATAAACATGCCACCAAGGTATGTAAACACATGAAGTACAGTATACAACATACACACACCCTCAGTCGGCCGCATGCATCCCTGCCTTCTGGTTTCTTTTGTGCCTTGTGGGATCTCTGCAGGGCTTGTCTTTCCTTAATTGCCTCATAAAACTTCACTAGCCAGTTATCTGGGGTACAAAAAAGAAGTGTTTTTTTGTTTGTTTTGCTTTGTTTTCCAGAAACGTGCTGCTTTCATGGTCGAAATAATTTTATTTATCCAGAATATACAGTTTAATTCCTCTATCTACACTTATTTACACGGTTAAAATAACATTGAAAAAAGTCTCTTGAAAAGTTGAGGTCATAGATTTCAAGGCACCATTGAAAGTGTCCACAGTTGCGCAAAAAAAGTTCCTCTGTAAAAAAGGGGGAGGGAGGGAGTCCTTTGAAATGCAATAACTTACATGCAAAAAAAGCTTTACACATGAATCTTTTTTGTTTCCGTTTTCCAAACTTCCCCATATAAATTCCTTCCTTTACGGTTTTCTAAAACAGCAAGACACAGTAGTCCCGACACAGCGCCGGAGCGCCAGCCCGTCTAATAGAGTGTCCCCGAAGCCAGCGCCAGCGGGTGCTGTAAGGCGCCCGGCGGCGGCAGGTGGGAATTGATGGAGCTGGCCGCGCTCGGGTACCAGGAAGCCGAGTTCTCCAGGTAGCTGGACGCGGGGGACGGGTTGGAGGTCGGAGGGTGGGCATGAGGGTGGTGGCTGAGCGAGCGCGACGAGCCCTGGGGCTCCCACACCGCCGGAGACTGCGGCGAGTTACACGCCATGGGGTCGCTGGAGCTGGGGCTGTGCTCCGGGGGCATCTCCCCGTTTTTCATGATCTTCTTGATCTTGGATCTTTTGTTCTGAAACCAGATTTTCACCTGGGTGGGGGAACAAAGGGACACGTTACCGGGACACCCAGAGGTCGCCCGAGCCTCCCCTGGGGCGGCGACGGAGGCATCTCCGGGGCCTCGCGGCGCCCCGGCCCGGCCCGGCCCGGCCGGCTCCCCGTCTCTCGGCGGTCTCCGGTCCAGAAGCCGGGGCGCTGGCCCCAGAGCGCGCCCTAACTGGAGGGGCGCGCGTCGGCCGCGGTCGGGCCACGACCCCGACCCAGGCTTTGTCCTTTGTTCAGGCTGGGGGCGGGGGAGCGTGGCGGGTGTGCCCCCGGGTGTCCGCGCGGTGAGCGCACATGTGGGCCCGCGTGGGATGCAGGGGACGCGGGGCGGCCGGGGTCTCCGAAACAATGGCCCGGGCACGGCGCGGGAGGCGCGCGGGGCGGCCACGCGCGCATGAGTCCAGGGAGAGGAGCGACCGCCCTGCCTCCCTCCCGACTCCCCGCACGGCTCCCAGAGGAGGCCAGAATCCGACTGCAGCCGTGCGCGGCTCGGAGACCCTTCTTAACGCTTGCTCGTACCCGGCTGGATGGGAGTAATAAAGAGAAAGGGACCCTCCCCTTTCCCGGACAACAGCGACCGCCAACTCGCGACCCTCAGACAGCTGCGGCCTGACCCTCCAGCGGGCGCCGGGCACGACCCTTCAGTTTCTCCGGCCTGAGACCACCACTAGGCCCCTGGGCCCGGCTCGCCCCGAGGCTCTGCAGTCTGGAGATGCCAGGGAGCTCCTCAGGCTGCAAGGCCGTCCGGGAAGTAGCCGACCCCCCCCACCTCCGATCTGCAGTCTGAGCTACCAGCTCCCCGCCCCGGGCCCGACGTGGGGGTGGGCGATGGTGGCGTCTACCGACCAACAAGAAACCCCCTCCCCACCGTCGGCGACACCGGCCTGCATCGTGGAGGGAAGGGCGCGGGGCCGATGGCTTGCAGCCTGTTGGCCTCTTCCAGGTGCCATCAACAGCTCCAGCCCGTCGGGCCCGAACCGCGCGGGGCAGGCGGGTCCCCTGCACGGCCGCGGCCGGCTTTACCTGTGTCTGTGTCAGTCCCAGCGAGGCGGCCAGCTCAGCGCGTTCGGGCAGGGCGAGGTACTGAGTCTTCTGGAACCTTCTCTGTAACGCGGCCAGCTGAAAGCTGGAATAAATAGTCCTGGGTTTACGAACTTTCTTTGGTTTGCCATTCACCATCCTCACCTCGGGCTCGGCCACTTCTTTCTCTAAATGATCAAAACAGACTCGGTTAAAGATCTTCGCCAGACAATGGCCCTCTTGCAGAAGGACCTCGAAGACTGTCCTCTGACCAGGCCGTCTTCAGTAGCAGCCCAGATCACCACTTTTGCTTTTTCAGACCCAGAGGAATACAACCCCCCCCCCCACCCGCCCCACTACGGGAAAGCGGGGGAATCTCTGATGAATTCCCACTCTGTTCCTGTGGGCAGGTTGTGCAGAGCGCTTCGGCCAGCACCGCCTCCTCGTCGCCTGGGATCCCTCCTGCTCCCGGACTTGTTTTTACGCCCACCCCGCGCTCTCTCGCGTTCCTGGTACGGGAGCAGCCAGCCTCGCCCAGAGCTTCGGGGAGGAGGTCCTGGGCCGTCACCCCGCGTCTGTCGGCGTCTGTTCGGGCGTCCGCAGAAGCCAGACATGGAGAGGGAAGACGCTCACCGAGGTCTCCAAAGTTCAAAGACCCACAAGCTCCTTCGCTTGGGCAGCGAGCGGCCGAGGCCGCCGCAGACAGAGGGCCGATTATGCAGCCCCCACAATCTCGTGGCAGATCTGCGAGGGCACAGATGTGTCTGGTTTCTTTTACAAATAGACTTAATATGTTCTTGGCCAAAAGGAAAAAAAAAACCTTCCACTTATGCACGAAATTCAGAGACAGGGAAAGAAACGAAGAGACACTCCCCTGGCTCTCTTTGAAAGTTCAGCGAGAGTCGCACGTTGAAAAGGACCTGGTGGTGGTCGGGCGTTTTCGTAGGAAAGGGGCGTCAAGTCGGGACGAATTTCTCACTGCCAGAAGTACGGGGCGGGGGTGGGGGGGTGGGGGGGGGAGAGCTTTCTAAATGCGTGTTTTACAAATGTGCCTGGGGGCCACAAGTCTCCTTCCCCAAAAGCCCCACAGATCTGGAATGGGTGGAGAGCCTCGCGAGGTGTGTGTGTGTGTGTGTGTGTGTGTGTGTGTGTGTAGGGGGGTTGTCGCTCTGGAGAGAGGAAGGGTGGAAGAGAGGGCTGTGGTCTCGACTCTGCCAGAGCAGGGGATGCTAATATTAGCAGGATTATTAATGTGCTGGTGGGAAGAGATCAAACCCGACCAGTAAAACCCTCCGCGGAGACCTCATGCTTCTCTCTCGCCGCCCAATCTCTCTGACCCTCTTAGACTCTCCAAGTCGGTTTCAAGGCAGGCGATAAAGGGGGAGGGGGCCCATAAAGGGGGAGGGGGACGCAGTTGGGGTGGGGAGAGAGAACTCTCCCCTACGACATGACCCCTAGGCAACCCTCCTCCGCGTTTAAATGGCTTTTTGTTTTTGGAAATGCCTTGGGGAAACCGCAGAGCTGTGGGCGCGCTCTTCCCTGGCGGGAGGCGGCTCCGGCCCTCCGCCCAGCGCGCTCCGGGGTCTGCATCGCGGCAGCCGAGTCTCCGGGCAGCCCTCCACCCCGCCCGCACGCTCACCCAGCCCCAGCCGCCCGCCTCCCCTTTGGTCCTCACACGCCACTGGGCCGCGGGATGACTCTTCTCCTTAGCCCTTGTCCCCTTCGCGGCCCCTCCGACTTCCTGGCCAGGCAAGCCGGACGCCAACGACCCAGGGGCCCGGAGGGGAGAGTGGCCGGCTGGACCCTGCGGGGCTGTCCCACCAAGAACCCTCACAGCGCTGGTCGAGACCACCCCCTTCTGCCAGGCGCACCGCCACCCGCCCCGGCCACCGCCCCCCGCGCCGGGTCGCGTCCCCCGCCCGCGTGCTCGTACCGGGCTGACTGGCGGCGCTCGGGACGCGGTTGTAGGCGCCCCCGTACTGGTGGTAGGAGCCGGCATAGCCGTAGTCGGCGTAGGCTTTGGCAGGGTAACCCCCGGCGGAGCCGCCCACGCCGTGGTACTGGTACGGGTAGGGGTTGAGCGCCTTGCCGTAGGAGGCCGAGGTCGGAGAGCAGTAGCCGTGCGGGGCTCCCCCCGCCGGGCTGTAGTAGTCGGAGTCAGTGGCCGACGACTCGGGCAGAGTCGGCGATTCCTGAGACGGGTGGTGCATGGCCGCGGACGTCTGGAACGGGGCCTGGAAGTCGCCGGATCGGATGCCGGGGACCCTCCGGTCGAACACTCCTGTCATCGCTGCCCGGCGGCCGCGCTGTGCTCGCTGCGGCGGCGGCCGGAGTCGGCGGCGGGGCGGCTCGGGTCTAAGCAGACATGGCTGAGGGCGCGAGGGAGGAGGAGGAGGAGGAGGGGGGTGACGGTGGCGAGGAGGAGGCTGGGAGTCGCGGAGCCTCGGTCTCCGGCCGGCTGACTGCTGGCGGAGGCGCAGCACAGCCTTGGTTAAATCCTTAATTGCGCGCTTACGCACAGCGGGGTGGATCGGGTTCCATTGGCCAGGGCCGCCGGAGCAGCAGCAACACCCTAACTCGTCCAACTAGTTTTAGCACAACAAAGCATTGCTTAAAAGGGGGGGGGGGGGCGGCGGGGAAGGTTTTGGGCGTGAGGGCCCGTGTAGGGGTGGTTTTCGTGTGGGGTCGGGGGCTGGCTGTCGGTTTTTTG